>CM016566.1:2011702-2148793 GCA_003412495.2 Echium plantagineum | reverse complement strand
AAGAGGTTGTCTTTTCTCAGCCTATGGATGTCTCAAACTAAAATTGTCGAAAGTCTTTGTTAATATATGTGGTTCTAAGACCCCTGTTCTGATAGAAACTTCAGTTGCTCACATGAATTACACGAGTATAACTGTGCATGACCTACACATTCTTTCTGTTAGCATTTGTAGTTGCAATCTACATATTTTTATTTATTTATTTTTCCTTGAAATTTAGCTTTTAGCTAGTTCATGAGCATTTTAGCAGTTATTAGGTTAACTTTAAACTCCGCCGTATATTAAGCACCATGACTTACGCTCCCTCCTTACTTGATTGTCATATTTGTCATTTTATACATTCCCAAACTATGTCTGATTGAGGCTAATTTGCACTTGCTAGACTTCTACCTCCCTTACAGTTCATACATTTAAATAAAGTCAAAACATGACAACAAAAACAGAAAGGAAGGAGAATTATTCCTCAAATTTATAGTGAAAAATTAGCTTGATAAGAATGACGCTGTATATAACTGATGGCTGAATGATTTACTATTTAGGTTCTTAGATGGCTCGTTGGATGAGAAAGACTCAAGCCAGCTAATGGACCATTCAGATGCTCCTAGGCAGTCCGGCTGCCTTTCTCTTAACGAGAGCTCAACTTCTGCGGGGGAGCAATCATTCTCTGTTTGCATGATGGGAAGGATGTGGGAACGAAGTTCGTTCATCACCTGTCAGATCAGGTTGATAGAGCGGTGCAAGCAGCCACTGAAAATAGTGAGCTTCTGTCCAATGTTCAATTTCCAAAAACATCTGTCAAAGCGTTGCACCTACAAAGAGAAAGATATTAGTTGAAGGATCAGAAGATTTAATGTTCTCTAGCAATGTAGCGTTCCAGATTTCTGCTTCGTCAAGGAATACAAAAACGATGTTAACAATTCTGAAGTGTCAGAACAGGTTAACAGAGAGATTGGGCACTTGGTTGAGCTTAGTCCAAAAATGATTGCAGAAATACTGGTGAAATATTAAAACATATGTCAGATTCTACTGGTTTCGATTAAGGCTTGCAATGGTCAATTAATTTCTATTCTTCTCCCGGCCAAGCTGCAGTAAACAATATAGCTGAGAACACTGGAGCAATGGTTGCGAAAGATACCTTCTCAAAGATAAAGCCTAAACAAGGTGAGAGTAAAGCACGGAAGTTTGAGATCCGCACAAAAACATCTAGTTATGATCCAGAAGAATATTCATTGTACAGAAAATATCAGATTAGAGTACATAATGACACACCAGAACATGTCTCAGAGAGTTCATACAGGAGATTTTTGGTAGATACCCCATTGATTTTTATTCCTCCTACTGGTGATGGTACAGTTCCTCCTTGTGGCTTTGGCTCTTTTCATCAGCAGTATTTGATTAATGGGAAACTTGTTGCTGTTGGTGTGGTAGACATCCTTCCAAATGCGTATCCAGTAAGTACTTATTCTGGGATCCAGATCTTGCCTTCTTATCCCTTGGAAAGTTCTCAGCCCTGAAGGAAATACAGTGGGTAAGAGAGAATGAAGTTTCATTGTCCCACTGCAGTACTATTATCTTGGTTATATATTCATTCTTGCAACAAGATGAGATATAAGGCATCATACAGACCATCCGAGCTTCTCTGTCCTCTTCGTTATCAGAAGTTACTTCTCCAACCTTGTAAGGAATGAAACTATTATGTTGGTCCTTCATTGTCATTCTGGTTAGATGGTTTTAGAGTAAAATGTGGTGCATCTTGTTTCATAGATATTTCTAAATCAGTAGTATTTTGTAACAAAATTTGATTCTACTGGTGCACGTGTCCCGCTCCTTATTGACATTGAGACTTTTATCAAATCTACTTCTGTTGGCTACATACTGTACATCAGGGGTGTATTTCATCTTATACTTGTGATGGCAGGTGGATTTCATTTGATATTGCAAGGCCATTGCTTGACCAAAACAAGTATGTTGTTTTATCTGATTTTTCTACTCCACTCGATGGACATTCTATTTTTTCCGAGGTTGTTGGAAAATGTGTCCAGCAAAACAATGATACTTTCCAAGAAGGGTCAAATGATCCTTTTGTAGACGAGGATGAAGAAATGGTCCTAAGTTCTGATGAATATGAAGATGAATCTGATTCAGAACCATTCGAATCCACATTCGCTGAAGTAGAGGATGGGGATCTTGATAATGTTTGATAGGATTGAAGGAAACTCGTTTGAAGTACAAGGTGCACTCTCTACCGTTTTGTCATGTTTGACTCTGGTTTCTTATTTTATCATTTTTAATCTCTTTTAAAGGTCAGCCTGTTTTTAAGTGGTGCTTTACTGCTCCATTCTTTTCGGGTTATTTGGTATGCATTAAATAAATTATTGTACGTCATATTAGAGCATCAGCATATAATAAGTATTAGACCTGAGATGCATATGATTTACACTTGCTTTGATTTGGCACTTCCAATGTTGGGAACAGCGTTGAATTAAGGAATCGGGGTTATCAGTATTAGTAAAGAAATGTGGATGCAGATATATAGACTATTCATTGCAGCCTTGTCTAAAATCAACATTTCCATTCCTAGCAGACTTTTGATAATCTTTCTAAGATGCAGCCTTGTTTGCCTGAAGGACATACGTGATGCTATCGGTTCAAGTCATAAAAAATATCTGGATGCTCAAGTGATGAGATACAAGATGGTCGTAGGCCCTGAGCTATGCGAACGAATGGTGTATTCCTTGGGATGATAGTTTTACAACATGGGCTGATCTTCGTTGAGTACCGAGCTTACATTATGCGGCGGCTTTGTTCGGGTCTACAATAGAGAATAATTGGAGACTGCTTACTTGAAAGAAAAATTGGTATCAAAGGAAACAACCAAATATCTGTGTGTTAGCCTTATACAGAATTGATATACATGAAAATAACCATTCCGGTTTTACCTCGATTGCTTTTATTGCTTGCTTTGTGTTAATTGCTTTGGAAGTTGGAATTTGATTACTTTGAAAATGTTTGTGGATTTATTACTCGAATTCACTTAATTTGTACATTGCAAGTTTGCTTTCTGTTTCTTACAATACAAATCACTTCAACCATTGAATTTATTTTACAGATTTTTCCGTGCATTTCCTGTTATATTTTGCCCTTAATCTAACAAAACGTCTATGTCGCGATATCATATTTCTAACCTAATATGTTTTTTTCTTCTTGATTTTTAAAATTTTCCACCTTCAAAGCAATTATAAGTGAGGTTGGGATGAGATTAAACCGTCAATTTGATAGATGGACAACTACACAATTGACTGATAATAGGACGAATACTTCAGCAATACACATGAGGACAATGAAAGCTTGTGTACACTGACAGCAATCTTGAAGATGAAGTGTCATTAAGACGATTCGGAAGTTCAGAACAACAACAGGGTGGTTAAGAATATACAATTGCAGGTTGAGTCAAGAAACCAATTGTCGTAGAAGGTATCATGCATCATCGGCATCACCTCCTCGAGTATGTGCTTCATAACTTGACCAGTAATGTCGCTCATCTGGACCAGAAATCTTGAATCTGCTCCATAGGAAAGATACAGATATATAAAAGCGAGTGATTTGTTGAAGTAACATAGCAATAGAGCATAGACGACATTTGTAGATATTACTAACCGCTCAAGAACAGATTTGCCTTCCTTGTACTTCTGGCTCTTCTCATGAGCATATTCCTGCGATATATGTTGAAAAGTTTAGAAGCCATATCAGTGTAGCATAGTCACCACAAAATCACTTTCTGCAATCATCGTACATATTCCATCCGATAATTGATCCACAGCGAACACAGAAGATGTCAACCACAGTGTGCATCCCGGTCATCATCATTCTATCTTTCCTTCTCGCCAGTGGTAACGTTTGCCCTGTAAACATTTTGAGCTAAAATATAAGCAAGTCCTAAAACTAGATCGATATCGAATATCCTTGAAAATTACAATAACATAGATATTTTTAAAAGTAAACGAATAGAACAGATATCAACGTGATGACAATAATGCCAAAGAAGAATAAATAAAGAATAGTAAGTTGCTTCCTGCAGGTCTTGCAGCTTTGAGCATTGTAGGTTAACCACATTGCCTCTCAGGCTTGCTTAAAGATTACCTCAGGACAATACAAATTTTATGCGCAACCAAATCAGTTGCAAAAGAATCTGGATAATTATTATTAATTATTTCATAAATATTTTTCTTCATTAAATTGATGATTAAAATTTCAACTATCAAGTAAAATAAATATAACTGAAAGAGAGAAACCTAGTTTGAGCTCTAAAGGGGACAAAGCTTTCGATGATACAGGATGAACAGACTTGAAAAGGCGACTAGGATGCTGGAATTTCTTGATGTGTCTATAACTACTCAGGCTATCTCATAGCGTGACAGCCGAACATCAAACAGCCATTCCCGCGTATATCTAAAATGATATTGAAGAAGTGGAATACTTACACCTTATTGAAAAGATAAGCCTTCCCATGCTTGCAGTGGAATGACTGTACGAGAAAAAAAGAAATTACGAAGTCAGGATCATGGTGGATCTTCATGTGAAAAAGCTCTAGCCAACAGAAGTTGAGGGAGTACAAACAGTTCATGTACACAAGACTTGTCATTTGCCGATTTCAGGAACGTGATTTTCCTATTACTGCATTATGGATAGCATGGACTTCTTGACATCTATGAATTAAAATCCTTAGAAGCAACCCTGTTCAGCCATGGATAGTTGCATAGACATACACTTACAAACAGGTGAAGTAAATTATCAGCATTTTTGAACTAGAGTCAACTACCACCAATTGAAGCCGGTTAGTTTCAGAAGAAGCCTGCCTAAAACAAATTATTGAAGCGACTGCAATTACAAGAAGAATACTAAACCATAGAGTGTGTGCGCGAACAGTCAAAGACTCAAAGAGCATAGAGCACAGTGGTGCTATTACTGTAAGCCGTTCTCAATTTACTCCCATTTTAATTTACTGCAATTCAACACCAAAAAACGCATCCACAAAACCACAACCATTATTATTAGCTATGTAATAAGACGGATTAACAACTTAGAGTAAGCGAACTAATCGTACATTTTACCAACTTACCATATAGAGAAGCGTTACCTATCTTAAGTATTTTCTTTATGGAAGATAATTTGACAATCAACAAAGAATTTAGACAATTCAGTGCTATCCATATAAGTAGAATTGCAAAAAAGTAACTAAACTATATTTGTTCAACAAATAAGCAAACATACTTCTAAATTAAGAATCAATTTTATTTAACTTTGCTTTTATTTTCCAGAACGCTTCCACAAAATTCAATACGATCATAAACAACAAGACATTATCCTAGAATGAGATCAAATGCGATTCACATTTAAACTAATCAGAGAGTGTCTTTATTCATAGCGATTGCAAGATCAATTCTTTGCATTGATGATACTTCAGCAACTAAACAAGAACAAGTGGTAGTCGGGATTTTCGATGAACTCCAATGGTGGTTTTTGATCAAAAACTAAAATTTGTAATCTACCCTCAAAATCAAACTCAACATACATGATCCTAATTCCTAAAGAGATAACCATCCAATCAAATTAAATTCGATTTAACACTCAAATTAAACGCCATCAACCATTCCGAAAAAACAAACTCCGAAACAGAATAACTTTCCCAAAATATTCCTACAAATGACACAATACACACAAGCACCTATATGCAAAAATGGTATACATGACAAAAACATAGGAATAAAACTAAGAATGAATCTTTTTCATTGATCGATCTTTTTCTTCAAACGATAGAAGTTACGAATAGTCGTCAATAACAAACTTTATTGATCACAAACTAAAGAGGATGTACAGCTAGTACAACTATTTGCAATCAACTAAATAACAAAACCAACTAATCAAAAACATCATAATCAATTAAAATCAATCAAATAAACGAGAGATAACATATATATATATAAATTTTATATAAAAAAAGAACCTTAGAAATAATGTCTTCAGTGAGACCAAGATGTGTTCCACAGTGCTTGCAACAATAAATCCTTCCTTCAAGTGTAACTTCAAATATTCTTCCCATTTTTTTCCCCAAAAAATATTAAACTAATATAAATTATTCACAAATTGAAGTTATTAAATACTATACAACTTTTAATGAAATAAATTACTATATAGAAAAATGAAGAGATGAGATAAAGTTGTAAAAGAAAAATACATAAAACAGATGATAGACAGTTGTATAAGTTAAGGGAAAGAAGAAGGAAAACCCATGTAAGCAAGTTAAGTATATCCAACATAAACGGCAATGTACCACTTTCATAAATCTAGTAAAACGAACGTGTCACAATCTCACATTATATTGAGACGAATCTAACACGATCCACATAATTATATTTTTATCATTTGATGATAGTTATTGATCAAATTTTTTTAAAATTTAAAGACCAAAATCAAAGGTACCAATCATTTAGAAAACGAAAGAAATAATATATTCAGTGAGCTTATGCCATTAGAACTCGGCGCAAAAACATATACAAAGTAAATGGAGATACTAAAAATTTAATTTAACAATATAATATGGGAAGATAATATGATATATTCATATATATAACGAAACCTTATGTTAGAATTGTTAAATATAAACTCTAATCGTCTGATCAGTTGAGGCATATCGTATATTTATTTACTTAGTAATACTATAATGAAGGGAGTGATAACTGGATGAGGAATGTTCCACGTTGTATGTCAACTAAAATAAACCATCTTGCATTATTGAGGGGGTACTGGCCAAGTATATACGTACTCATTGCCTTTTGGAGTATTAATTAAATCCAATTTCAGCCTAATTTGTTGAAATATATCATTACATAGTGAGATCATAATTTCAAGCCAATTCAGGTCTGCTTACAAATAATATTGACCCCCTCCTTTAAAGTTTGAGGATAAGATCCAATCATTGAGATTGTTAATAGCTTTTTTCTTCAAGAAAAAAAAAAACAATATTTTTATATGTATCTTTTTTGTAACTTCCGTTGTATTCTAAAACTCAATATTAAATGATTTGATGAGAAGACAAATATATAATAATCGAATATCATTCATTGTTATAATGGTATTAAGCTACATATAATAATTAAAAAATATAATTAAAATATTTAAATCCAACATATATACACATTGTGAATTAATTCGAAACTCATCGTACAAACTATAAACTATAATTAAAGAAAAGTATGAAAGTGGAGGGCCGAGAGTAGCCCAATAGGCTAGCTGTTACCTCACTGTGATTTGTGAACCATCGATATGTAGGGCCTTGAAACCAGATTATAATTAAATAAATGTATAGTTGGGCCTCTTTTCTTTTCGTCACGTGAAACCCATAAGGCCATAACACTACTAACGTGCCCAATTGCTCGTCATCATTAACTACTTAGTCTAGCTCCTAAATTTGAATAATTTGAGTATCAAAATTGTTGTTAATAAATAATTAGTTTAATGTAATAGATTATTGTTAGTGACCAGAAAGTGTTTACTCCTTTTAATATTATCGCTTTATTTTTTAATTAAATAGTAATAGAACGAATTTTCTACTTCTTTGCACCCATGAAAGTTGATTGCTGAACTTGGCAATATTTGAACTTAAATTTATCTCTCGGCTTTTAAGCCTAGTATTTATAATAAATATTCCTAATACGTACATTTTCTGACTTTAATTGGTTGATATTTTAGAATATAGAATTACGTACTACAAATGATTATTATAATTAAAACGTAACGAATTAATAATAATCTTTAACTTATCATACTATAAATTAATTTACTCCAACATTTAAACATGTAAGATGTAACTAACATAAATTATGTGTACCACAATTAAGAAAGCATGTTGGAAGACGAGCCAAAGAAGCAAGAAAAAATGATGGCATCTTAATTGGATTAATCACTACATATGATTTGGTATGATGCTTCTTTATCACATTCATATGCATGGTCCCCTCTAACCTTGTTACTTTACCTACATATGATTATCACAATTAATTTAGAATTATTCTTTTACCAACAATGATAATTAAATAATAACAGATAGAGTAATATTTTAAATTTATACGTATTAAATGGTACTATGTATAGTTAGTTTTCATACTTAAAAATCACATTTTTTCAATTAGTTTGGTCATCTCATTCACGAGTGAATTGCACAAATAGTCACCAATAGTGTCACCAAGTTACAGTTTAGTCCCAATAGTAGCACCGTTACAATTTAGTCCCCGAAATGGCAAAAAGTTGCAAATTAGTCCCCACGTTAACTATTCCGTTAACTTTTAACACCAACACGTGATGAGATGTTAAATTTAGGGCAAACAATGGTTTTTTTGAAGACATAACTCATTTCTGGTATTAGATTTTAATGAAGCTTGGCATTTTCAGTTTTATAATGAATTTTCATGGGACACAAAAAGTGAGTTTATATCTTAAAAATTCATTTTTTTTTCTCTATATTTGACCTCTCATCGCGTGTTGATGTTAAAAGTTAACTGAATAGTTTACGTGGGGACTAATCTACAATTTTTGGCCACTTTTGGACTAAACTGCAACGGTGCCACTATCAGGAACTAAACTGCAACTTGATAACACTATCAAGGACTATTTATTTGTACAATTCGCTCTCTCTTTCACTATCATTATATATGTGTTTATGCACAGTCTTGTTTGTATTTATTTCGTCTTCATTTGCGATTACAATTTTTATATTTTTGTTTTGGTCTTCGACTCTTTGTTAGTTTGTAGTGTTTATGCACATTAAAGATAATAATAAGAGCAGATATATAGCTATGATGTTCAGAGTAATTACTTAGAAAGATAAAATACGAGACTTTAAATATTGAGTAATATGGCGGTCACATTTTGGAAACTTTCAATTTTTCCTTATTCATATTATATATAGGTAAGTGTTGATATATACATTTATGATATTATTGTTTATCACTCTTTACAATCATTTAAAGATGAAACTCTAATTCTAATGATCTTCATACTTCTATGTCTTATAATATATGAAAGAGGTAAATCGTAAAATACCCTTTAATTAATTTAAATAACTGTAATTTACTTTTAAATCATTTCAACATAAAATTGGTTGTTTTAAAATTCTGTATTCACAATTATGTTGATATGCAAAGCAAAGTTATATTAAATCCATATGGAGAAAGAAAGAGACCAAGTTGGATGGGATGGAATAATGGAACTTTTTTAGGTCTTGAATTGAAACCATCTCCTCAAGAGGGAGAGTAGTAGTAGTAGTGGTTGATACATCACAATCACAATTAGATGCATCACCAATTTATTGCATGTGCCCTATTTTACGAATCATTGAGCAGTAGTACATGCATACATCTATCTTGATTTTGCTTCTTCTTTTTTATAAATTAATAATGAATTATAATTATAGTGATATTACAAACAATGAATACATAAATTCATAATTATTAAAAAATTAAAATATAATATAAAATAAATTTAACCAATAAAATTCGAACTCATAATTTCTTATATAAATATTAAATCGAATATCACTAAATAATTGACTTAGTACATGACATCTATCTTGATTCTTGAGTACCACAAAAATCAAACAACACTATTGATTTCTGTTTCTTCTTCCAAGAATTGTCGTAGTCTTGGATTGATTCCTAGTGCACGTGTGTCACCTCTGACACATTGCACGTACGCTCCATTCGTGCAACCATAATAGACCAAAGAATACTCAACAGAACGACACATTAATTTATTACTATTAGTATTATTATTGGGAACTGTAGATATAAATGATACGTTCA
This sequence comes from Echium plantagineum, assembly GCA_003412495.2. NCBI lineage: Eukaryota > Viridiplantae > Streptophyta > Magnoliopsida > Boraginales > Boraginaceae > Echium > Echium plantagineum. The sequence goes on along the minus strand of CM016566.1, from coordinate 2,138,939 downwards.
TTTAAGGTCTCTCGTTTGATTAGCCCATCGTTCAACAGAGAAGGTGAATCCAGGATGTACTCTAGCGGCTCGATACTCCACCTCAAGAGTGTTTAAAGTAGGCTGGGTAACCACCCACAAGCAGATGCTCCCTTAAACAAATGCAGAGTTACTCATACACCTGTCGTGGATCGAACACACACTTGTGAAGAAGCACATTCTTATAGTGAAACCCTTTACCATTTGAGCTATGCCCGTGGGCGAGAACCGTATATAGTTACACAAAATCCCCACCCTCTAAACCCATTTCTGATACAATGGTCTACGGACGAGAATTAATGATACAAGAAATTAGAAGTAATTTTTATACTCATTTTAGTGAAGTATTGACTTTATATAAAGTTTAGCCCGTATTAATGTGGATTACTCCATTCCAATCACTTAATTAATTATCATTTTGACTATGTCTCATCAGTATCCCACCCCTTATATTATTAAAATTACTAACTTAATAATTGTAATTAGGGAGAATTCCCCAATTTACAATCCATCTCGTTAAAGGACGTCCGAAGGTGATGGCATTCAACTTACTCAAGAAAAAGGTGGAGCTTTCAGAAGAGTCATTTTTTCTAATTCAATAGACTTACATTATATGATAACACGGTGATCGAATCGAAAATTTTATATTCTCTATAATAATAATAAAATAATAAAATTTAAATTATGAAGGACTTTTCACAAAATATATTGACAAGACTTTAATTTTTAACATAAACATCTTTTTTTTCTTCAAATGTCCTCCAACTTCAACACTTATTAGAACTTATCTTTTCATAAATATAATAGGAGCGGATCGCTATTAAAAAATTTTCAATTAAAATTCTTTTTAATGCATAAATCACACAATTACTCCTTATACTCCCTCCATCCCATTTTGTTTGTCCTACTTACTTTTGCACAAAATTTTAGAAAATTTTAAATTCATCTCACATTATCAACTTTCTCTCCATAATTTTGAACTAAATGATACTCAATTTTGGGATTTCCAAAAAGGAAAAATGAACAAACATTATGAGATGGAGGGAGTATCAATATATAAATTGTCATTATAAATTTAAAAAAAAACCTCAACATAAAAAAACATAATAACACATAACTTTCTACTAATAAAAGTAGTAGTAGTTAGTTTCCTTTGAAATTGATTTGATCTATATGTCTTTCATTCACTCGAGACCTTTTCCTCTTCAAAATAGAAAATGAATTAGAATTTTATATTGATTTATTAGGAATGAGATAAACAGAAAGATCTTTAAATTATAAAAATAATTTGATCTTTACAAAATACTATACAAAAGTAAATAAGTTTAATACTCCCTCCGTTTCTTTTTATTTGATTGTTTGAGCATTTTTTCCATGTTTCTTTTTATTTGATTGTTTACAATTTCAATGCACTTTTTACAATCCCAATGTACTTTTTACAATTCTAATGCACCTTTTTACAATTCCAATACACCTTTTTACAATCCCAATGTAATTTTTCACAATTTCTTAATAAAGTACTTTTTTCCCCAAACAATCAAATAAAAGAAACGGAGGGAGTATATATTAGTGGAGTATAATAAATATAGATCGTCTATATTGTTTAAAGATGGTATGTGGGAGTAATATTAAACAGTAGTCTTTACCTTCAACAGTTTGATAAATGGTAAGTTACACTTACCCTCGTGTCTTGTGATATCTCGATATCTACCGCAGCCCTTCTTCTATACACTTGAATTTCATGTAAAACTCATGCCCCAATTATTCCACCACTTTTAGATCCTAAACCAACCCAACTAGTTACATCTCACATTTCTATTACAAATATTATTGAATTTTATTATACTAACATGTAATTGTATTAGAAATGTTGGTGATTCATATATATAAATGGATGTGGAACTTCCATCCTACAATATTGATTTGATACGTGTCATTAAATTTGATGGACTAATCTTACAAATCAATTCAGTTTTTGTATTATGTTTTGTCCTCAATTATATATTTACTAAAAAACATACGTGTCATTAAATTTGATGGACTAATCTTACAAATCAATTCAGTTTCTGTATTACGTTGTCGGATTCACCAGACGACGCGTATCACCAATCAATAACTGTCAGTAACGCCATCCTTTTCGAACCTGTCAGATCAGTGCGTATAGGACTCGCCAGACTATGCGTAATTCGCCAATCGTAACTGCTAGGAACGCCATCCTTTTCGAACCTGTCAGATCAGTACGTATAGGACTTGCCAGACAATGCGTATCGGACTCGCCAGACAAAGCGTATAGGACTCGCCAGACAATGCGTAATTCGCCAATCAATAACTGTCATGAAAGCCATTCTTTTCGAACCTGTAAGATCTGTTCAAAATATCCCTTCAACTTGAAGTAGAATAAAACGATTTATCTTTTTTTTTCTCTTTTTTTCAATGAGACACTCTCATTCTCCATAATCTTATCTCTCTCCCTCGAACTCATGGTAATTTGTCTAAATTTCCATGAGTTTGTAACAATAATTAAAAGTTTTCAATAAAAAAAAATTCAACAAATATTATAAAAAGAAAATTGAAAAAGATCAACGAAATTAATCCCGCCGGTGAATATTACATAGTAGAAAACCCACCGGCAGGGCAGCGGAATGTGTATTTAGGCCTCAAGAATCGATAGGTTCTGAAACCATGATAAGAGTCTATGGGGTCTCACTATAAAACCAATTGACAATAGAGGGAGTAGTCCAAGATCTTATATATTGATCCGGGAGGATCGACATCGATATCCGATGTGGGTGCGCATCTACTTAACATTATTAGTGAATAGCTATTCATTTTGAAATCATCACTTTAAATCAAGCACACTTAATATTGGTGACATATATATGACCCAAACTTATAAAAAAATGTTTATTGGTTAAAAACGCATGGCATATTGGCATGTATGTAGACGAGCGAAGATGAAGATTTGATATTCTGGCGTTGAATAGAATCTATCTCTGGTCACTATCTAATACACAGAGATAAGATATGTTAGGGATTTGTGGTGGTCCGCCACCTCTATATATATCTATCGCCGGTAGGCACCAGCATATATATAATGCATGCAACTTGTGCTGATGATGAGACCGAGATGTGGCTATATATATATAATAATAATGAAACATACATATATAGTAATAAGCTTTCCTGGTCCATCATTCAATAGCTCGAACCTTCCCAGCTGCCTCGACTAAAGTTCACGTACTCGGACATAAAATCGCACCGAGTTGATGTTTGGAAACTATAAAGACAATGCATGAAAATTTCAGAAAATAGATGCTTGATAGTTGTAAGAAAATTGACAGATATTTCTCCAAACAAAATAAAACTTAGGAGTTGTTGATAAAAGTTCGAGGTGAATATCATCAAATTATTTAACTATTAAGATATTATGTGAATTAATCTCTATCTTATAAAATATTTGATCATCTAATCAAAAAATATTTTATTAAAGAACAAATATTTTTTAATCAATAATGATTCTCAAAAACAAAACCAATTATAAGAGTAAAAATGAGTTAAAAATTAAGTTCATTAGATTTCTAATTAATCAAATATTATGAAAAAATAGGTTATTTTCTTTTAGCTCCCTGAACTATTGAGAGGCGTTTGATTTGTCCCCTCAACTATTCATCTTTTTAAATCAGGGACTGAATTATCCATCTTTCAATTTACCCCATGAAATGTCAAATTCAAATTAAATTTCATTTTAAAAGAAGGGCAAACTTGGAATAACACACTTATTAACTTTTCGGCACTTGTTACTAATAACAAAACTATATTTTTCAAATTAACCTCTCCTTCTTCCTCACACCCCCACCCTCACCACCACAATTAAATTCATCATGACCTATTTAATCTTCAAAATTATTATTTTAATATATTTTTACCAACAATTAAATTCATCATGATCCAAATTAATTTTTAAAATTATTATTTTTATAAACTTAACCAATAACTAAATTCATCGTGATCCAAATTCATCATGATTATTTTTATAAACTTAACCAACAACCAATAATAATTTTTAAAATTATTATTTTTATAAACTTAACCAATAACCAATAACTTTTTAAAATGATTATTTTTATATATTTTATGGACAATTAAATTCATCTTGATCCAATTTAATCTTTAAAATAATTATGTTTATATATTTGACCATTGATTAAATTCATCACGATCCGTTAATCTTAAATTTTTTTTTGATATATTTTACCAACAACTAAATTCATCATGACCCAAATTAATCTATTTAAAATTATTATTTTAATATATTTTATGAACAACTAAATTCATCATGATCCAATATAATCTTAAAATTATTATTTTATATATTTTTTGAACAATTAAATTCATCATGATCCTATTTAATCTTTAAAATGATTAATTTTTATATATTTGACCAACTATTAGATTCATAGTGATCCAAATTAATATTAATACTATCACTTTTATACATTTTACCAACAACTAAATTTATAATTATCTAAACTAATCTTAAAATAATAATTATTTTATATATCTTATGAATATTTAATTCATCCCGATCCAAATTAATCTTAAAATTATTATGGAGAAAAGTATACTGTCTACTTAATAATGTTCCTTATATAGATTTCCTTTTCAGTCACACCCGTGTGCACCATTAATGCCCATTACACACCCCCCCTCCCCCCCCCCCCACCCCACCCCCACCCTCCCCTTATTTTCTTTCTTCTATCACACACACATGCTCTGCTATTGGATAAATATATGTTCCCTATTTCTTCTCTGACTTATAATTTAAATAACTATTCAAATGGATATGGAGAATATTTTCACTACTTTCCCTTTCTATATTATTCTATTCTCATTTTCACTTCCAATTCTCACCTTCCTCCTCTGCTCCACCACCTCCCGCCGCAAGCGCCACCTTCCGCCGGGAAAACTCGGCCTACCCTTCATCGGAGAAACCCTTCAACTCATTTCAGCTTACAAAACCGAAAACCCGGAGCCCTTTATCGACCAAAGGGTGTCTAAATATGGCTCTGTTTTTACTACCCATGTGTTTGGTGAACCCACGGTTTTTTCTTGTGATCAAGAAACGAACCGGTTCGTTTTACTAAACGAAGGCAAGTTGTTCGAGTCGAGTTATCCCGGCTCGATAACGAACTTGCTTGGAAGGCATTCTTTGTTGCTCATGAGGGGGAGGCTTCATAAGAGAATGCATTCTCTTACTATTAGTTTTGCTAACTCTTCGATTATTGAAGATCATTTGTTGCTTGATATAGACCGGCTCGTTCGACTCAATATGGAGACTTGGACCGGTAGAATCCTTCTTCTGGAGGAAACCAAAAAGGTAATTCAGTCTCACATTTATTTTGCGAGTATTTGTTATTATGATTTAAATGTAACAATAAGATACTAAATTTGTTAGTTGACAATTATTGATTTGATTTTAGTATTTATCTTTGAATATTTGGATTTACAAGATTTAACCGGCCTCGTTTGATCTATTAAAATCAATTTAAAAAATCGTTGATCTAATGTTCTTTTCCCACTAAAAATAGAAATTACAATTAACTATAATTAAATTTGAGACTAAATAATTTGATTCTAGAGTTGGGTGGATGAACACCGTTTAGAATTTTAGATATTACACCAAATTCACGTAAATGTTGATGGTGATTAGGAATAATTTAGTAATATTCTGATTTTTTAACTATATATAAGTACATTTATGGAAACTTATTAAGATAATCCACTTTTTTAATGTTGATTAGTAAAACACCATTTAAATACTCTGTATTGCCCAAAAAAACTCTTTTAGAAATTAACAACCATTAAAGGTTATTCAGTACCTCAAAATATTTATTAAATGTAAGAAGATCTTAATCGTTTTTTTCCTAATATTCTATATAAAAGTTGTTATCTTAAAAATAATTTGCTTACATGGTACTTGATTAGTGATGAGTGGTAGCATTTGGGAAAAAAATGGATGAGTCAGATTTCCATGGTTAGTGGGTATCAAATGTTTCTGTTTAAGTTAGCAAAAGAATAAAATTTATTATTATTATAATAGAACATATTTTTAAAGAAAGTATAAAAGTTGTAAAGATAATTGAACCAGTTTGGAAACACGAATCATCATGTGGCTTCTGTATGCTAAAATTATTGTGTCCACCTTTTTACTTATCAACATCTTTTGTTGCTCTTTGTTAAAACCAAAAATATATGTTTGATTTGATATTTTCTCCTATCCTTTGGAGAACCTTCTTTTAATCATTCATGCTTAGCTAGCACTTTTGTTTTCCCTTTTTTGTGATATATCAAAGAAAAAATGTGAAACTTGTCTATTATTACATGCATTATTACATATCCCGTACTATTGTCTTGGAGTATATAAATGACACAAATCGTGAAATGTTTTGTTTTTAATGATATATGAATGCTCGTTTAAGGTCTCGTCACTCCCTATTCTAGAAAGCATGAATATAATGAAATAATTCGGGAGAGAGTAGAGCATGTTCTGTTATGATATACTAGTATCAATTATACTTACATTGGACATTAATATTAATTAATTAATTAATCAATGACTCTTAAATTGGACAGATTACGTTTGCATTAACGGTGAAGCAGCTAATGAGTTTTGATCCATGTGAATGGACGGAAAATCTCATGAAAGAGTACATGCTTGTTATTGAAGGCTTCTTTTCCGTTCCTTTGCCGTTATTTTCCCCCACTTATCGAAGAGCCATCCAAGTAATTTTCTATTTATCCCTTTATCTAACACCCATTTATAAAATGCATAAAGTTTGAAGAAAGTTCAAAAATTAACGAATTGTTGCATTAATAAATCGTAGTTGTATGTTGTCCTGAAATTTTAGGCTAGAAGGAAAGTGGAGGAGGCATTAACATTGGTGGTGATTGAGCGGAGGAAGGCGAGAAATGAGGGAGGAGAGCGGAAGAATGACATGTTGGAGGCACTATTCGAGGAAGGTGGTGGCGACGGCGAAGTGTTTTCCGACGAAGTAATAGTGCATTTTATGCTAGCATTGCTAGTGGCTGGCTACGACACCACTTCAACTATAATGACCCTTGCTGTTAAGTTTCTCACCGAGACTCCACCCGCTCTTCATCAGCTTAAGGTACTAATCTTATTTTATCTATTTGATTAATTAAATAGATTAATTAGTTTAAATTTATTATCTTAGTCTAATTTGTGAATTACTACTATCTTTTAAATGTAAGAAGAGAGAAAGCAAGAGGTTCTCTTTAGTGGACCCGACCCGAGTCACGTTCACGAGCAAACATGTTGGGCTCCTTAGCTTAAATATCTCATATTAGTAATTATCCCTTTCTTATCTCTATTTGTGTCCAAGCAAACGTGGGGATCACAATAATCAAATACCCAACTTTCCCTCTTAATTTCAATTCCTTTGGAATTTATTTCAAGTAGAACGAAGAAAGTTCACATTATACTCGTAAGGGTGGTTTGCATTGTAGGGTATTGAGTTAGTGTAAGGTCTACTCAGTTCGTACTCTACAAATAGCGAATTTGGGTTCATGTTATAAAAGAAAGTTTAGATTACACTTTACAAAAGTTAAAATTAAATCTTGACAATTTCGTTGAAGCTCACATCAACGTAGTGTAGTGAGAAAGACATCAGCATAAACTTTACTCGCTCTATCCCTTTATCTAACATCCATTTTCTTACACAAAGTTTAATGAAAATTCAAATTTCTTTCATAATATTTATTTTCCTTCCATATTTTCTTACTTAATTTAATAAAATAAAAACACAAAAAGAAAAAATTTATTTTGGGTAAATGATTATTGAGACGAAGGGAGTATAAAATTAAGATTGACAATTACATTGTGGGAGTTTGACTTACATGATGTAAGTTACATTAACCTCTTCGTGAATATCAGTATAAATTTTAGATCATCTTGATCTAGTATTTACAAATTATTAGTACAAAATATTATTTTTTTCGTCCTTAATCTAAGGTTTATTTTTTTAAAATAAAATTTTCTTTTTTCGTATTCATTTTACCCGATCAAGTATGAAAAATTGGAGGAAAAATTAAATTCGTGAAAGGAGTTTGAATTACTTAGAGTTTGTGTAAAAGTAAATGATTTTTAAATAAAAGAATGGAGGATGTACATGAATCCTAAAGAGACGAGTAATTGTTTTTGTGTTCAATCAATAAAGAATTAGAATGAGTGAATTTTAGCATAAGTGGCCGACAAATAAGACCCTATGGGCAACACAGTCCCCGACATTCCTAATCAATCGCACACGTGCATGGGCGTTGACTCTTACACACACCCAAAAGATTCTGTAATAGAGTTACTTTTCTGTAATATTACTGTACTAATCTGGATCTAATTCGGGTATATATAATTTCAAGGCCCTACTTTCCAAGGCCCCAACGAACCAGTGAATCTAAGGTTGGATATTCATTCCAACCAATGAATTCAAGGTTGGAATGAATATCCAACCTTGAATTCACTGGTTCGCTATATAATAATGAAAAATTGAATTGTTGTTTAGAAGCGAACCAATGAATCTGAGGTTGAGTATTCATTCCAACCTTGAATTCATTGGTTGGAATGAATATCCAACCTTAGATTCACTGGTTCGTTGAGCCTTGGAAAGTAGGGCCTTGGAATTAGTTTTTACCATCTAATTCAACTTGTAGTAAAGCAAGTTTCTTCAATGGAAGATGCAAGTTGAAAGTGTATTAAATACCATAGTCAAAAAGCAAGAAAAATACTGTTGTTAAAGTCAAAAGAGCAAAAGTTTAGGTAGTAAGAACTGGACAAAATGATGGGTTTAGTACTCTGCATGCTTCCTTTTTTATGTCAGATATGTTATTGTTCAGACTACTGGAAAGAACTAGACTTGTAGGGTATCTTAGGTGTACTCCTAGACCTAGTAGCTCAAAGATTTGCTGATTTCAAGGCAATTTAGGAGGGATCTCTATGCTTGGTGTCTCATCTTTTGCAACCCCCACCCCACCCCACCCCCCCACCCTACCCTCCTCTGTATTTCCTTTTAGGATTCTGCATTGCTTTTTCTTTGTTGGGGTAGAAATGGTACAACCACTTTAGTGTGAGTTCAGCCTCTGAATTACATCACCATTTCCCCTAGTTGAACTTGTACTAGTGTACTCTGTTGACCAACATGATATCATGTTTAATGAGGACAGCTCAATCCATAAAGAGTTAAAATATTACTCCGTTCGTCTCGATATGTTCGATTGTTTGGGAAGAACGTACTTTATTAAGAAATAGTGCAAGATTACTAATATGTCCTCAAATAAAGGTGTTAGAGTGTTACTTTATTAGGGACAAAAGTACTTTATAGGGGCAAAAAAGAGAAAATAGGCTTAAAGATTCATTGGAAATGTAAACAATCAAACATTTTAAAACATGACAAAAAATTAAAACAATCAAACATATTGAAACATAGGGAGTAAGTATTTGCAATCTTTGATTCTTCATGTGGCATGGGGTCGACTCCGATAAGGAACTACCCATGTATTTGAAGTGGTTAAAAAACGAGTTATAGTTCTTGATCAGCTAAGGTACATCCCTGATTTAGCTTATTCGTGTACTCCCGGACATGATAGTTATGATGAGAGCTAAGGCGAGTTAGAAGTGTAACAATTAGGACAATAATTTAATCACAAATGAGACTCTTGAATACTAGAAGTGCTGTTCATTATGTATTCCTTATGGCTACTAAAATATATCCGGAGGAGTATGGACCTAATTCATTTTGTGCAATTGTCATATTATAGGAAGAGCACGATGAAATCAGGGCGAGGAAAGGTGAAACAAAGACTCTTGAATGGGCGGATTATAAAGCCATGCCTTTTACTCAATGTGTAAGCGCGTTCTTCTGAACAACTACTCGATCACTCAGAGGCTTAGGAAAATTTGAATGTCGAATTTACAACCATTACACTTATTATTCACTGTGACATATTGATACATGTTCGAAATTCAAATCGTCTTCATTTGAGGAATTGTATTTGCTTTTCAGGTCGTCAATGAGACGCTGAGGGTTGCTAATATAGTAAGTGGAGTGTTCAGGCGAGCAATGACTGATGTGAAAATAAAAGGTGATCTATATAAGGATATTGCATATTTGTTTGACATGTTCTGTTTCAAAACAGAGTATCTGCAATGACATTTACTTATGTGCGACAGGTTACACCATTCCGAAAGGGTTTAAAATATTTGCGTCACTTAGAGCAGTGCACTTAGACCAGAAACACTATAAGGACGCTCGAACTTTTAATCCTTGGAGGTGGCAGGTAATAAAACTCATATGCTCTCATGTTGTATATTCTCGATCCGAAGATATTTTACTAATAGATGTTATCTAATGATATGAACAGTCAAATACCGCGAGCGCATTTACCCCATTTGGTGGTGGTCCAAGACGTTGTCCAGGGGCTGAGCTCGCGAGAGTTGAGCTTTCTGTGTTCCTCCACCATCTTGTCACTCGTTTCAGGTATCTCGCGTTCTCGTTAAGCCCTGTTTCCTGAATGATATTCGCTTTATTCCATTCCATCTCCATGTACCTAACTTATATGACTGAATGAATAAGTTCTACTAGTACACTTCACGCATCAGTTGAAATTAGTCATTTAGTGCAAATGATTCTATCCAAACATATGGCAAAAATGATTGAGCTGAGTGGAGTTTCTGTTGCAGTTGGGTCCCGGCCGAGGAAGACAAGTTGGTTTTCTTCCCCACCACAAGAACACAGAAGCGATATCCGATTATAGTGCAACCTAAAATTATTGCAGCAAAGCCATAATGTAAAGAAGAAAGTGGGATCAAGGATACGTAGGCAGCTACCTAGCAAGCGAGCAGTAGCCAACTATTTTTAGTGAAGCAAATGAGAATATATAGTTTACCATGTAGATAGGTACTATATAAGTGATAATATTCGTTCATCTCAATCATAATAATAATAATATTATTGATAGAATAGCATCATATTCCTTCTGCTGTAAGATTGAATAGCGCCAATGATTTACAGTAGTTGTTTCGTATGTTTGTATCGTTGCGAAATTGGAAGCACTAGCTAATACAAAGTTGTAGAGTTGTGCATGAGCCTACTCGAACACAAGCTTGAGAACTTAACCTTAGCTAGATGAGACGATGACTAATCGATCCAAGTCTGCGGGCCTAGCTCACTGTTGTTTCAGCAAGCTAAGCTTAAGCTGAAAACAAGCCGACTCATTCGATCAATGCTTCGTACATAGCCCATTACTATATTGTAAAGCTAAGCTCACTTTACTGATGAGGTTGGACAATATTATTGGGACATTCTGTCACATGTTTAATCATGCATCTGTATTTATAACAATCATCAAGGTTTGAACTACCTCTGTCTAGTGGCTTCTATCATCATTAATATGAGACCATTGTACACAAGTGGATATATTTCAATTCTTCACATAAATCTCGGGACCTCGTTAACGCTTTCGTGAGTAGCTATTCTTTTGTAACATGACCCACAAGGCCATAATCATTACTCGTCGAATGCGGAGATGAGACCTATTTCTTCTAATTGTATGCATGAAGTGGTAAAACAAATTAGCGTATGCAAATGATATGAACCATCACCTAACTTCGTACACCATATTGAATTAGTGCTGCAATATCAAATGTGAACAGTACGAACATATAAACATAAATATGCATTAGTTTATCACCTAACCATATGTGTACCTTAACTTGTTGTGCTCAAGTTTGTTAATAAATACACGTTTTATATGCAATTTTTGGTTGTCATAAGAAATTTGGAACTTGTAGCAAATTTGTGATACTGGAAGAGAAGGGGGGAGTGTTAGAATTTAATTATTCTAACAGGGAGATGATAGGACCACATAGACCTCAGTTTGTGTTGTTTGGATCGTCGATAGTGCAGCTTAGCTTCACCAATGGATGCTGGGGTTCTACTCTTGCTGATATCTACTCTCGAAAAGTAAATTTATCTTAAATTTATCTTGTTTCCTTATTTAATTTCATGGGAATATAATTGCTGCTATGGGATCTTATTACTAGTAATGACGAGATCTCATCATCTCACGTTCGAGTTCTTCCAATAACAGAAAGTTTTCACACCTTCATTCTAAAAAAATACTATCTTGGAGAATTGCTTGTTTAGAGCAATAGTGTTGGCATTCATATTTAGCTGTTTTACTTAGTTACGTATTTGTCACATGGAAGTTTTATGTCAATTATGATGATCATTTATCAGATAAAATGAAGTCATTGGTTCATTATTGATAGTTGGAAATAGTTTAATAGTGAAAATATGCCATTTAACATCCAAATGCCTGCTGTATCTTCCAGGCTGATATTGTATTAAGGGGCTACTATGGTTGGAACTCGCGTCGTGCCATCCAGGTCCTTGATCAAGTCTTTCCTAAGGTATCTGACCGTTTTTGATTCATCAAAAAAGATTAGATAACAAAACCGTGGCATCTAAAGAGAAATGGAAGAAGTTACATCGCTTAATTGTCTATTGCAGGAGAGTTCTGTTCATCCGTCTCTGGTAATTGTATACTTCGGGGGAAATGACTCGATGGGTCCCCATTCATCTGGACTAGGTCCTCATGTACCACTCCCAGAATATGTCGAAAACATGGAAAAGATTGCAATTCATCTCAAGGTATTGTTGTAAATTGTAATATTCAAACAATGTAGTGAACTTTGCCTTGTTGCTGGCATAAGCCATTTGCTCTATAAAATCTCAACATATCTTGCCGCATTAATTAATTGTTTTATTGTTGTGGATGGCAAATCGTCATATATTATTATGTGAAAATCAGAGCCTCTCAAAGACCATTCGTGTAGTTTTCCTCAGTTGCCCACCAGTTAGCGAGGCCAAGCTTCATGAAAACACAAGGTATCATATCTTTCAAAGCTCATCTCGGATTATTGATTACCTGACGATTGATCTAAACTGTTACACAATATATTTCTGTAAGTAAAAAAGTAATGTGTTTTCTATTTGCATATTTAATATAGTTTCATGTCTTTTGTGTAGTTCATATTTCAGTGAGTTAGTTCGAACAAATGAGTTGTGCCGAGACTATTCTGAGGCTTGTATAGAGTTGTGCAAGAAGATGAATGTGAAGGTTGTTGATCTTTGGTCTGCTATGCAAAAAAGAGAAGACTGGATGAACACCTGCTTTACGTAAGTCCTGTTAGAAGCAACCCTACAGCTTTCCCTTTCTCGTTTTTGTTTCCAATCTTTTAGACGCTGATTTGGTATAAGGCGAAATTGTTCTGTTCGATGCCCATCAGTAGAGCCTGTTGAGACGTCTTGTTGTTCAGGTCATGCAAATTGGTCAATTTCTGTTTTAGGATACATAATAAAAAGTCTGAACAGATATTAAGCTTAAAGTCATTAATTGTTGTTCAGGGATGGGGTTCACTTGTCTGCTGAGGGGAGCAATGTTGTTGTGGAAGAGATACTCAAAACACTGAAAGAAGCCGAATGGACGCCTTCTCTACACTGGCGCTCAATGCCAACCGAATTTTCAGAAGATTCACCTCATGATTTAGTTGCTGCAAATGGTAAAACCACTATAAATCCGTCTGAGTGGACATTTCACAGGGCAATCCAATGGGAGTAGATGCCAGAGTCTCGTCGTATGCCATACATATTGATGATCTTCAGCCAAAACTTAAGCGATGGATGCAAAGCGAATCATCATGAGAAGGAGTAGTGGTATGATCTTGCTTGTGAAGTGGACGTAAAACGAAGTGTTGTTAGGTTTTGGGGATTGAATCTATTAGCATACTTTGAGTTCTTAGTTTTGCAAGGATGTGCTATTAATCTAGCTGTGTAATGTGTTCGACAAAATATTTATATATGTTACTCGTATCTAAAATTAAATTTATACGTATGTTATACTTTGTGACATATGATGGATAGATATTGTTTATTAATTATTATTATTATATCGAACTATGTTTCAGTTCCTCGTTGAACCACCTCATCATTAGCGTGGCCACACAACAAACCAGCCATCTTTATGATCCACTTCTGCAGCTCTTGATAAAAAATTGTAAAAAACACTAGCATCCAACAAATATATTCAACTCAAAGGTAACAACATTAGCATGCATACAGACAGCATACTGCTTCACATTGCCACAGAATAAATGGCAAACTCATCCGGTATGACCAACTATGGCAGCTCGGTCAGGCGTAACAACCAGCTCGAAACAATAATCAGACATCGCTCGTCCACTGCTACCAACAATAGCCAGGCTGCGTCGTGGAATGACTACTTGCTCAGCGGAGAGTTTGGCGATGGCAACGACGAATATGACAAGGAAGGGGACCCCCAAGTTTGGAATTCCATGAAGCAGAGGTTGAATCAGGTCCAATCTGTTCTGAACAGGAACAGAGAGTTGATTGAGCAAGTGAATGAGAATCATCGGTCAAAGAATTACGAAAATATGGTGAACAACGTGCAATTGATTCAGGAGATTAACAACAATATTTCTAAGGTTGTTTCGTTATATTCGGATATATCAGCTCATTTTTCCATCTCCTTTCATCATCATCAGCAGCTACAGAAACGTTCATCAAAAGGCAAACAACACCAACAACAAAAATAATTAAATTCACTCATCAGTTGACGGAAATACGATAATGTTATCTACCTTCTATACGACCCTACGTTATCTTGCTTAAACGAAAGTTTCTTTAAGACATCGAGTTATGTTAATGTTGATGTATTCCAAGTCAAGCTCGTGTGATTATAGTATATACTACTCCTAAATCTGTACTATTTTATCTATTAGTTCTACATCCTTTAAATTCTTGAATTTTTGTTAAACGGTCAACTACAACAAGTTAGGATTTATTAGGTTATCATAAGAAGCCACGATAATCACTTCAAATAAAAGATGTATATTCATCCTTTTGTCTTCAAATATGACATCAAATTTAAATAAGAATCAAATAATAATGACATCATCTCTAAAGTCTCACCTGTAATAAGATACCATTTGTGTTAAGATGCACACCCACATCGGATATTGGTGTCTTTTCGGGCAATATATAACAATTTGTCCGTTCTTGATTATGTGAGACACATTCCTCAATTCACTTTCTAGTGAAGATTTAGAATATGATACGACGTTTGAAACAAGGGTATAATCTTTTTTATAAAAAAAGAAAAAAGTTAAAAAACAATTCGTAAGTTCCCACATATAATAGTTATCGAATAATATTATCTGTAAAGGAAAGGCCTTTTTCATTCTTCACCTTTCCTTCATGCAGAATTCTCCCATGATTAGCATAATAATCATCAACAATAATATGCAACTCTTACATAATTACATTAGCTTATATTATTAATCATGATTATATGATGTCCTAATTCCTTCCCTTGTCTAAACGCAAAGCTATCTTCTTTTTTCCCCCTTTAGTCATACCCATCTTCTTTTTTGGTTCTGTGCATGTAATTAACAACACAGCATAAAAAAGATTCAATTTTGATCATAACCATTTACATTTTTTTCGATTTTTTGGATTTAATTTTGTTGTTACACAATGTCGAAGCAAACATACAGAGTTTGCTTTTGTTTCCGGCGGAGGTTCCGGATGGCTGCTGCGGAGGCGCCGGATGAGATTAAGGTCTTGTTTGGTAGGTACTCTGAGAATGGAATTATGAGTGTTGAAAATCTCAGGCAATTCTTGATTGAAATTCAGAATGAAGAAAATGCAACTGTTGATGATGCTCAAGCCATTATGAATAATCTTCATAGGCATCTCAATGTATTTCATAGAAGGGGATTGTATCTTGAAGGCTTCTTTAGATATCTTTTTGGAGATATTAATCCTCCCATTGAAACTTCACATGGGGTAATTATCTTCTTCTTTTTTCATTAGTTGGTTTAGAATTGTTATCAAGGTGTCGTTTGGCTAATTAAAGACATATTTATATAGTCGACTCCCACTTGGTGGGATAATTATTGGTTCGGTTTGGTTATTGAGCGTCACTTATATTTGGAGATGACATATGTGATAGAGATATTAACAATGCAGTTGAACGGTATGCTTGAATACTTGAGGGTTACACTACCTCCATTGCGATTTAACCGGAGAGGTTTGACTTAGCAATAGTTAACTTGACTCTTAAATATAACCTCAAAGTTCAAAATGAAGCGAGTATCATTGAGTTCTGTTAAGTAAATGTATCAATTTTGGTTCTTTCAACGTTGAGTTAAAATTACCAACAATAATTCTACTGTTATTTTAGTGTATGTTGGGATAGTTATTGGGAATTACCTCACTGCAGATGTTGTAGTATGAAAGAATAACCTGATCATGGATTCATGGTTGAAGCGCTGGAGCTTTTAAGTTTAGTGGTGATACTCGTATTGAATTTTGAAAAATGGCTATGTTTAGACTTTACGCAGTTAAATCTTAGTTTTCATTTAGCCGTCCCAGTTTTTTCTGGGAAATGTTATAGCAGGAGATTGATCTGTGTGTCTCAGATTGGTTTTCGTGGATCTTCTTTACTTGTATCTATATGTAGGCAACACAAGAACTATATGACTTCTATAGTTTATACATCTTGATCATTATTAATTTGATGTGAGCTGTTTTGCTAATTGATGTAAGTGGCAGATTACATAAAATACTCCTGCCTTCTCCCTAATTTGATATCCCTTCCATACTCAGGATGACATGAATTCTCCTGTTTCTCATTACTTCATTTACACGGGCCACAATTCGTATCTCACTGGGAATCAGTTAAGTAGTGACTGCAGTGATCTTCCCATCATACAAGCACTGAAAAGAGGAGTTCGAGTTATTGAGTTAGACATATGGCCAAATTCCAACAAAGATGATGTTGAAGTGCTGCATGGAAGGTATACCTCCACCAGTATAATGGGTTATTGGTTATGCATTTCCTATTGATGATTTATAAAATAATTAAACGTATGCAGTTATTGGCAAGGAATTCCGTTCTTTTAAAATTTTGGAAAGACGGAAAGAAAGAGAAAGAAATATGACTATACCAGTTCTATGCATTAATCTTATTATATAATGGCAATCTATGAATTCGTCTTTCCTTAAATGGAATATTCTAATCGCTAATTTATTTTTTATAATCTTTTTCTGGGTTATCACTGGCAATTGCTTCTATAAAATATTTTCATTACTTCATGCGTCCAAGTTTTGCGTGGCATACCTAGGAATGTACTATGTATGACTTGTTAATAATGTGATGTTACAAAAGTATTGTCGGAGTTTCTAATGCAAACTTCTATCGTTTTGATAGATTAAAAGCCTAATTCTTTTGGTGTAAGAATCTGAATATGCCATCACATCACATGCTCACATAGCATTTATCTCTGAAGTAATATATTCCCAGTCTCCAGTCTTGTAACTGTTAGAGATCAATTTGCAATTGTAGAACACTGACGACTCCTGTTACTCTGATCAAGTGCTTCCGTTCCATTAAGGAGTATGCATTTATCGCATCTGAGTATCCAGTTGTAATAACACTTGAAGATCATCTCACTTCAGATCTCCAGGAAAAAGTAGCTGAGGTGGGTACAAGGGTTTTCTAGGGTACATTAACTCTTTTAGTAGATCTCTTGTTTACTAATTTTGTATTTTAATTCTAGATGATCAATGAAACATTTGGGGACATGCTGTTTCACCCCGGTTCAGAGGTTTTGAAAGAGTTCCCCTCCCCTGAATCTCTGAAACGGCGGGTTATCATCTCGACTAAACCACCTAAAGAATATCTAGAGGCCAAAGAAGTGAAAAGAGTTGAGACTGTCTCAAAGAAAGAAAAAGGCCAACCTGACGAGGAAGCATGGGGAAGGGAAGTATCTTTCACAAATAAGCTGGCTGATTATAAGGTGCGAGTGACTACATAAGTTATTATCTAATAAGAATTTGTTTGTATACTCAATAGTCACTTTGCTTCCCTAAGCAGGATGATTTGGATGAACAAGAAAGTGATGGAGATGACATAGATGACGCGTCTGATGCCAAATCTAATAATGTAGCACCAGGATACAAGACCTTGATTGCAATTCCTGCTGGAAAGGGAAAGGGTGGAATGACAGACTGGTTGAGAATTGAGCCAGATAAAGTTAGACGGCTTAGTTTGAGTGAAATGGAAGTTGAAAAGGCTGTGGGGCAATATGGTAGAGATATTATCAGGTATTAATTTATGTCTTGGTTTAACTCTTACAGAACCACATAATTAAACTGGTATTACCTCTCTAGTATTATTTATATCGAATAATTCATTATGTGGTGTATTACTATGTGATCAATCCTATGTTTGAGAACGAATAATTGGTATCCTAGTCTGGAGATGTCAGCTGGAAAAAAATGAAAGTAGAGTGTTATGAGGCAGTGTTGATGTACATTGAGAAAGATAATACTATATAGGTTACAGTCTTCAAATCTTCAACATTCGATTTGAGTATCGTAGAATTAGAATGATCCTGCCCAGGTCAAGCATAGTCGCATTTATGTAATTCATTTGTGACTGGCATATCTTCTGGACTATTAGGAGTTTATGTGTGACTTCATTCCAACGTCAATTTATTTTCCCCTTACCACAGTATTTTTTGTTCGTCATTGTAGTATATTTTCATTATCTCATGTATTCTTTAGGTTTACCCAGAGGAACTTGTTGAGAGTTTATCCAAAGGGGGTGCGTTTTGACTCCTCTAACTATAACCCCCTAATTGCCTGGTCTCATGGAGCTCAGATGGTAGCATTTAACATGCAGGTAAGATTTCTCTCTTCTTTTATTGTCCTCTATATTTCTGAAGGAATATGGTATTTGAAAGCTCAGAAAAATGTTGAGAGATTTGCAAATGTTTACAAGGAAGTTTGAGATTCTTGTTTTTCCTAATAATGTAAAGCGAGCAACTCAGCAGCTCACAGCATAAGCCGTGTCTTCAAAGAACTATTACTCTGTATTATTTTAGAGATATTGTGCTGAGACAGATATATATGTTTACATACTGTTGGTGTGACAAACCGTGTTTGTAAAACCTGCATGTTCCTTTGAAATTATAACCAGTTTTGTTCTCTTAAAGTATTAGTTCAAATCCCATTACAGGGTTATGGGAGGTCACTTTGGTTGATGCAAGGGATGTTTAGGGCTAATGGTGGATGTGGTTATGTTAAAAAGCCAGATATTTTGTTGAAATGTGGCCCCAATAATGAGGTATTTGATCCTAGCGCGTCATTACCAGTGAAAACTACTCTGAAGGTTAGTCGTGAAATTTAAGCTGTCAATGGTTGAGTGTTGACGTGATAGAGTCTCGTTTCTTCACTCTTTCTGATACTCCGAGAGTTGCTTAATGTTACCTTAAACAGGTGACGATTTACATGGGGGAAGGATGGTATTACGACTTCAAGCATACCCACTTTGATATGTATTCACCTCCAGATTTCTATGCAAGGGTTAGTGAATACTCCTATTACGACTTCAAGCATACCCAGTTTGATCCTTCGATATTCATGCAAGCAACATGAGTTGAACACGGTTCTGTATGCAGGTGGGAATTGCTGGAGTACAAGCTGATACTGTAATGAAGAAAACAAACACGCGCGAAGATAGTTGGATACCAAATTGGAACGAGCAGTTTGAGTTCCCATTAACTGTTCCAGAACTAGCTTTGCTGAGAATTGAAGTTCATGAGTATGATATGTCTGAAAAGGATGACTTCGCAGGCCAAACCTGCCTACCAGTATGGGAGCTGAGAAACGGCATACGAGCGGTTCCCCTCCATGATCGCAAAGGACAGAAATACACCTCCGTAAAACTTCTTATGCGTTTTGAATTCGTGTGATATGCCCTCCACCAATGCTGGTTAGTGTTTTCTTTGTATATAAAAGGCTAATGCATTGGCTTTCGTCCCTCCGGGTCTTTCGTGATGAATCTGTGTGTCAGTGTGTGTATGCTTATCAATCTCAGAAACTCATTGTTATGTCTATATCAAAAGTGTAGTTCTTTAAGATTATTGCGTGAGTTTGCTGTATATATTAGTTCTTTTTCCCAAAAATGTTTTATGAGGCTAATAAATATGAAAATGATTTCACATGCCCATTGACATTTTCGTCAAAATTAAATGTCCAATTTATTATGAAAGGCTGGTCGAGACCTTCGAATAAAAGTCATTAATATTTAGGTGTTTAAGTTGATGACACATACCAGTGCATTAATCAACACTGAAGTTCTTATATGGCTCCCGATGTTCATGATCGTGATGTGAATGAGTCGAGTTACTTATCCCTCTGGCTGAAGTGGACAAAAAGAAGTTGAAGGTATGTTTGCCATAAGGGGATACAAATATCACCGCATTGCTAATTTACAAAAAAAAAAAAAAGACTATCGAAAAGAATCAATTTCATTTACTGTATGGAACTATAGAATTTGTTTTCCTGAATCTTTTTTCACATAAGATATCCTACACTGTGTGTTAATGTTAGCATAGAAATACCTTAGTCTATACACCAGAAATTAGTGGAGGAAAAAATGTGCAAATACTGGTTGGGGTTGAAATATTTCACTCTGAAACAATGCTGGATATGCTATCAGATCTACTATAATTGCAAAGGGCATCAGCTCTCTCCAAATTAGCAACAACATCAGTCATGGTTGGCCTATCTGTTCCTTGTGAACTTACGCAATGTATCGCCATGTAGGCCACCAGTTCCACAGCCTCGGCCTCTCCTGAATCCAGAGGCGGCCCAACTCTCTGATCCAATATACTCGCGACCTCCCCAAGCTTGATGATTGGGACGGCGTAATCCACCAAAGTTATTGGTGAACTTCCAGTTTCAACACTCTTAAATATAGCTTTCTTTCCTGTTAGAAGTTCCAACAGAACAACCCCGAAACCATAAACATCGCTCTTAGCTGTCAAAACATTTAATCCATAATATTCTGGATCGATATAGCCGAGTGTTCCGGCTGCTTTTTCTGGCTTGAAGTCAACCACATCATTCTCCGGACTCATTAATGATAACCCGAAATCAGAAACTCTGGCAGTCCAAGTTGCATCAAGAAGTATGTTAGAAGACTTAATATCACGATGAATTATAGGTGGGACGGCATAATTGTGGAGATATTCAATCCCACGAGAAGCATCAAGTGCAATCTTGATTCTTATCTTCCAGGAATTCACTAAACTGCACCCCTTCTCGACGTTGTTCTTATCATGTAAATGGTCATAGAGTGCTCCATTCTTCATATAATCGTAAACCAACAATCTCTCATCTCTTTCTTCACAATAACCAACAAGCCCAACCAAATGCTTGTGGTGAAGCCTAGACAAGAATGCTAATTCTGATTCAAAAGCGCTCTCTTTCTCTTGTAACTTCTTCAACTTGGCACCTATCTCGCCCCTTTTAATGGCAACCTCGCGACCATCAGGTAGTTTCCCCTTGTACACAACCCCGAAACTTCCAGCACCAATCTTGTTTTCTAAAGAGAAATCATTAGTAGCTGTGTATAGGTCTGAAAACAGGAATTCTTCAGCTGCTCTGTCTGTGTGTTTAGACGAAGTTCCACTCCTTTGCCGCCTCATTAACCTTGATCCTTGTCTCACAAGAGTCGATGATCTTGAAAAAATGGTAGGGCTACTACTTGAATGTTTACTATTACTATTATTACGAACAGTAATAGTTGGTTGAACTGAATTATGAATCTTCTTTCTCCCAAAGCAAACACCTGTCCACAAACAGTAAACAATAGAACAAATACCCAAAACTCCACCTACAGATCCAATGATAGCAAAAGCCAACAACCCCCTTCTCACCCCTCTACTCGGTGAGGAAGGCCGTGAACTAATCACAGGCGGTGGCTGAAATGGTGGTGATGGTGAGGGTGAAATCGGAACTTCACAAGGCCTACAGATATTACCATCACCATAACACAAATCTTGAGACTGTGGGTACACACCACACTCACAATCACTCTGTAAACAAGGCCCTGGTAAAATCTTCGCCAACGGAAGAGCAACACCAGAAGGATACAATCCATTAGGCCAACCAGGTCCCCAACAAATGATCGACAGATTAACCGAAGTCAACCCACAAGTGAAATCAAACCCAGCAACAATATACTCAAAAGATACCCCATTGGTCAAATTACTCGAAAACTCCCCACTTCCACCCCAACAAACCACAGAATTATCCAATTTCCTAATCCCACAACTGTGATTAGCCCCAAGAGCCAAACCAGAAAATTCATAACTCGAATTTGACGAAACATTCAATTGACCATTATCATTATTTCCTTCACAAATTACCAACCCAAATGAGGAAATTCCACAAGCATGTCTACCACCTACAAAAACACTTTCCATCGAAACATTCACAAATAAAGATTCGATTTGTAATGCCAAATTAGCATATATATCATTACTCCCCCGACAAACAACGCTTTTATTCCTCTCAAGAACACCACAAGAAAAACCCAACCCAGATGAAATTGATCGAAACGGCCCAAGCCCAGAAAACGATGAGTTGCCACGTAAGCAAATGACGTCGTTTGAGCTCGTTAAAGCACAAACTTGAGAACCCCCAACAGTCAAACCTGTAAGAGGTGACGTGGCATTGAAGTAAATCCTCTTGGGAGTGAAATTACTGTCCCAGCAGAGCAAGGCAGCGCCGCCTGACCGTACGCCGCAGAAGAAGTCAACGCCGCCGGAGATGAAGTCAAAGGAGATGGAAGGGGAAATGGGTATTATAGTAGTTTGGTTTGGTGTGAAGCATTGTATTTGCTGGATGGGTTGTTCTGCTACTATGGTGCAGATGGTGGGGGTGGAGGAGGAGATGATGGCTATGGTGGTGGAGGTGCCCCCGAAGGCATGGGCGGAAGGAGGCGGAGAAAGGGAGGAGATGAGGGTGGTTAGCACAAGTACGAGGATGCGAGAGGCGGAGGAAGATGTCGGCATTTAGTCAAAGATTGAATTGTCCAGCCTCATTTGTAACGAAGGGAAGGGGGGGAGGAGGGAGAAAAGTTTGAATGCGCTGGTTCAAATGTCTCAAGTAGAATGGTCTCCTATCCTATTTTTTGTAACCTTGTAGTAGTAGTAGCCGAGTGCATATTGGTTATACCGAGCGTAATTACGTTTGAGTTTAGTTCGCATGAGGTTGAATCGGACCGAATTATTACGAACTATTCGAACAAGTTTGATTTGGTTGGCAAAAATGTTCGATGCGATTGGACATTTGGGCGGATGAGACGTAGATAACTCATGAGTACTGAGTAGAAAATGAAGAGATAAGAAGTGGAAGTGATTTTTATGTACTTTAGAGTATAAATAAGGAAAAATTATCTATCAATATGCCAGCCGAACTAAATCGAACTATTTGGTTTCAAATCGAATAATACGAGCCGGATCGAACCTTTTACATTCACTCACAGCCCTATAATGATGTATCTCGGATTGCTACAAATTATGTCATCAATAAAATATAAATAAGAAATCATTATGACATTGGTGTCACAAACTCACTTATTTTATGAACTGGACATCCTTACGGGCTGGTTGTATCATGTTACGTGCGAGATGAAAAGGGATTGTCGGTTCACGTTAGAGTGGGTATGGAATAATTCTATTGAATGGATAACTTATCAATTATCGTAATAATTATGTTTTTTCGAATATCGACCAAGTCTGACCCGATAATAATTGGAATAACTAACGAGCTCCCGTTGTTTGGAACAACCAAGCTGAAAAGTTTAGGTAAAGCAAGTATACACGTTGTCATGTGTTTCTTTTTGACGACCAAGTAAGATCGCAATTATTGACCAGAAACTGGAAAAGCAGCTCTGAAATGCATGTGTGATCATGAGTTTTCCTCATGATTACTAATTTTGGTCAGCTACTTATTCTTGGTTTCAATAAACCCTTTATTACTCCAAAACAAATTTGTTTTCAAATTAAAAGTGAAAAAAATTAGATAATAGAAGAATACAACTTCTTTACCAACTTGTCTAATTACTCGCTTTTAAATATTCCGCATTAAAGCGTGAATGATTATTTTAAAATTATTAACGATATGATCAGATTGGTTAGGAAAATAATTTGTTAAAATAAGAAATTTAAATATATTTGATCATTTGAAGGAGGTTCACACTAGTCAACTACCTTAATGTTTATTCTAGTAGACTGGGTCACGCTTTAGCTTTCAATCATTTGCTTAGAGGAATAAATCCGAGTAATAATAATAATAAGCAGCTTCCAAATATTTTCATTTCAGAAAGGTCATATAAGGAGAGCCCAGAGACTCGGTCACCTCTCTGATCACACAATTTATCACGGAAAATGAAAGCAAGCTTTAGTCCAATCGACCGTATATTTCAGGACATGGGTGGATAGAAGCATTACAATTATAACTTTATCCTTTTTAAAAGATAAATGCGTGATGTGATTTAAATTAAACATGTCAAAATAATGCACTCCATAAGTCCAAGGATTAATTGCGTCTAGATTTATTCGAGTGGGTGAAATATATCAATCACGATGTGATTGGTGATATATTTAGGGAATCTTGCTCCAAAACAATTTATTAAGATACTTATGCTGCATTAACGACCAATCTGAATTGCCTATTAGAAAAAAAGATGTATGTGAGTTATGAGTAGTTATTATAACGTGAATATGATGGGTCACATATTTGCAAGTACCTATACTTAGAATGCTAAATTTGGTGATACAAGGGCCTACTATACATTGATAACTAATTAGTTTCACATATTTGAAAGTCAAACAAGTAAATTTGAAACCCCCCAAAATGATGATAATTTCAAAATAAGCAAACTTACCTTATACATAAGGTTACTGCCACTGAAAGCAACTTTTCCTGTTTCACTTTTATCATTTATTTGACGCAAATTATTGGAACCATAAAATGTTAAGCATCCTTAACTTTGCACTCGGTCTATCAGTTTATGACGGAATTAAATTACGATGAATTAACATTTGTATATCGAGAAGTCAATGATGTATAGAAGAAGCTCGCTACAATTGAAACATGTTAATTGAATTCAATTGTTGATACTTTTATCACTGTAACGAAAGACTCGTAGCTGCTACTCGTAAATTGCACACTGAGTATACTTAGACTGATGAAATAGCCTACAAGCTACATCAGCAATAAAATGAGTCCATGCCTTCCTGACAGAAAGTGCGGGTGGAATCAACACTGATGAGTCAACTTATTAATTAATTTGAAAACGTTTTGGTCCCCAGATTAGTCCCTCAGTATATAAATAATGAAACATGATAATAATGCTAAGCTTTTGATTCATTCTTTAATTGTTATGACATGTACAATCAATATCACAGACAGTAACAAATGTATGAATATTTGAAACTATGATAACCACGAATAAACATGCAGACGGGATATATAGGGAAGAAGAGTTGAACGGAAACTATGTATCAAACTACGTAGAATTATCATGCTTCGCGACATCTAATCCATAAACATATAGACCATATACTTCCCGTGTTCTTATTTGAATATCCAAAAGAAAGAACGATTATCAATAATCTATGGAATTAAACTCTAAGATTTAGAAATTGGAAGGAGCATTTTGCCTTGCATGAAACATCAGATCATGAGTAGATATAATCGGAGCAACCACATTATATATACATATAATTGGAGCAGATATACATTATCTTGCTCGGTGACCATAATCTAAAAGCAAGAATAATAATGTACCTTGCAAATAATTATTCTCCATGAGACGAGAAGCCATATCTGAACATCCATCTAGGATGGAAGTTATACAATCACGGAGTCGTGGATATAGCTCCACAATCACTATTTTAACTCTTCGAGCGGGACTAGGGAGTGTTGATTTTTAATCAACCAGTATATCTAATCGACAACAAGGCCCCTCTTCAAAGAATTAACAGGGAACATTCGCCCAATAAAATTAGATCAACCACTTAAGAAGATACTTTTAACCTGTCCATCCTGAAGCAGGGATTCCATGTTTTTGAAACCATTCAGGCATATGAAATTTATTATAAAGCATAGGTCTAACATCCTTTTGCTGAGAGAGCTGCTTCAGAAGTGGAAGGATAACATCCAAAAGCTGTTGAATATGAATGCACTAGTTAGTCAGAATGAGCAAGGACATCTAGAGGGACCTCGTTTGTGGGTTGATATTGTTACCTGTTCATCATGTGGCTGGCCAGCTGAAAAGGGAATGCATGGAATCCCATTTACTGGTTGCAATAGGAAACTGAATGGATTATTATCAACTATAACAGTCCGGCGTAGATCTTCTGAGATATAAGAAAGATCCTTTACATGTTCCCTATACTCCCTGCAATATACCAAAATATTCTTAGGTACATGTCTAGACCAGAAATCAATTACTAGTTCCTGTATCAGGTTCGTTCAGATTAAAGTCATTGACCAGATACGCCCTACAATGCTTAGAGATTAGCTCTCTCCTACATGAAGATTTTCAAATTGTGGCAATTTTTAGAGTCATATATCTGTCTCAAGTCTCAACAAAATGCCCTTATGCCTCGCGAGAGTCTCCTTAATTAATTAGAGGCTCTTCTAAAGGTGCAACCAGCGAAGATTCTAAAAATGCATGAGTTGAGGGCTAGTTTGTTTTTAGCTTACATTAACTTAAGGTGATTAAGATTTGGTGGTTTAACTCGGGCCTTAGCCCTTAAGACATCACATTGCCATAGCGTTATGGTAATAGCAATTCCAAGGCAGCTGTATTATGCAACTTACAATAACGATGATGTATATTAATTTTAGATAAAAGTTTCTGAATAGACTGCTAAGTGTGAAAATATACTCACAACAAACAAAGATAAGTAACCCATCAGAACACCTGTCGACTAATCATATTTATTCATTGATACAACCCACCTAATTCTGTTTATGAAATGAAAAATGGTTACCTTTTCACCTGTTACGTTGGTTAATAAGAAAAAACTCGTCTTTAAGAAAAAATAGTTCACCCATTTAGCACCAGGGGATCCCAATCACAAAATTCATTCCAAGTAGCATGATTCCAAGGGAAAGTGAAGGAGTGATGTTTGTTTTTAGTATAAAGAAGATGCAGATGAACTTACGTGCTAATAGTTGAAGGGCGATACAGTCTAAGACGAAATCTATTTTCAACATCTATCCTGTCAACAAGTGGTCTTGCATATCCTGCATTTCATTTGAGCTGGTTAGAAAGGGATAGTATACCACATAAGAAGAAACAGGCAACATATGAATGTTATAAATGAAGAAATATAAACAATGGACTGTTCTTATTCAACAAACCTTCAAGTCCAGCAGTAAATAACACTAGATCAGCAAATTCACCCAGTTCTTTAAGAAATTGTCGCAATCCTGGTCGCTCAAAAACTGTCACATAGTTGATCTTTGGCTTGCCATCACATTCCTTAAACCAACAAAGTTTGAAGGGTTCATTAAGAAACACTCAGCTAGAAGATCAACTGTCACTCTGACAGTAGTTCAAAGATGATATATTCCAAGATAATACAGAAGTAAGCATTAATTCTGCTGCTAACCTTATCAGAGGACACGCATTCCAGCTCAAACCATTTCAATCCAGCTTCAGTGGCTTGAGTGCGAATTATGCTAGGCAGACTAGTTGTCTCATACGCACACACTAGAGTTTCATCTAAATCAAGAACCACCTGCATTCAGAAGAAACTACTAAGACTTGCGATGTAGCAAATATGTAACCTAGTTATGCCTTAGAACTTGAACCGCATCAGAGTTTTGCAGATTACACAATCAGTTTTTTTCGACTTCCGCTCAATCCCAAACAATTCACCACGTGTGCTAACACCCGCCAACACCTTTACTATCCCTTTGAATTTTTTACATGACCAAATCTTATCAATCAATACCAACATGAGTTCACTCGATCTACTACAACCTAAGACCTGGAGATTATTTCCACTAGGTCCCTTCTAGGCTTCCACGTCATCTTACAGAGATATCCTCCACCTCTACCCCAACTCAACTCCACACAGATCACAATTCAATATACTAAACCAACACAACTAATTCTGCGACCCTTACGAAACTACTCCCTCCATCACTAAAAACGCCACTTTGCTTTTCACTGATCATAAGTTAACAAATTTTGATGTCTCAATTGACTCGCACAACTTTGTAACAAATCAAAACTACAATATTAATAGTTAACTACGTGGAAGTACTATAAGCAATAAAATATTATACTCCGTACATAGTTGTTAGCATTTCACTCTTGAGTCAATTGGGGAACAACCTCCCAGTTATCACAACGTAAGTTTGCATACTATAGGGACCCCTACCTCGTTTAGGCAAGAGCTACTTTAGCGCCATTTGGGGCAAATTGATATTAATGATAATTATACTCATAACTCACTACATACACTACATTAGCATGCGCGATGTCTTTGATTTAAAGGCTCGCGTCTTAACAGGGTAAGGGGGTCACATAGGCCATACAACACATTTGAAAAGATATTAATACAAAAATCATACGTTTACAAAACTTAACATAGAAAACATAGAAATTAAACTATACTTTACGGAGTCTCATAAACTCCACCAAAGCGAATCTTAAACCATACCGTAAGCTTATCAGAGGGTGGTTCAGCTTCTTTCGGAGGTGTACCTGCTGCATCTGGAGTTGTACCTGAACCCGAAAGCCTGCCCTCCTGCAGCTCCACCACCGGAAGCGGCTTAAACTGCGGCGACGCCGCCACACGGTGGCGGACTCCGACGAAGGACAAAACTCTAGTCAACGACGGAACGATCTGGACGAAGATCTGGAACAAGAAAGTCAACCAGTTGACCACAGCTCGCCACACTTGCAGAGTCCGCGGCTCATACACATCGGCGGCTTGCGCCAGCTCAGCCATATAATCCCTTTTTTTTAAAATATATCAAAATAACATAAATATACACAAAATTACAAGGTTGATTTAGCTATGAGTTAAGTTTTAAATCACAAATTTCGACGTATTCAGTAGCTATTCGATTGAGTGACGAGGTTTGATTGTTCGAAGTGTTGGTTGAATTGAGTGTAGATTTTGATTTGAGGAATAATTGAGGAGATATAGTGATTAATGAGGATGAATTAATTGGAATAAATAATTGTATATAGTAATAAATGAAAAGCAGTAGGAAGGTGATGAATGATGATGATGTTAATGTATTTTAGTGGGTGTTTTTATGCTATTTGATGAATCGATTGATCAAAATTCAAAGGAGTGGTGAAGCTGGTTTTTGTGTATAAGATTACGAGGGGGAGATTTTCAAATGATTTTTCGACGTTCTTGCCTCCTTCAACAAAAAAAATCATTATTTTCGTGTTATTTGGAAATTCTTTAATTAGGCAATTGTAACGAAGAATAAGCAATTATGATGTGGAATGAGATTAAAAGATATACTTTCTTCATTGGGATTATAGAAGTGTTTTTTTATTATGTAAAAATTTTATGTAAGTTTTTATTTAGGTTAATTGCAATGGAAAAAATATTATACTTGTCGAATTGTCGATTGTGGGATGAATACTTGTAAATTGAGTACAAAACTAAACATCTGCAAATATTTGCGAATGAAGGAAGTAATAATAATTAACGACTTTTGTGTCATATTCTATTAACCAACATCATGACAAATGAGACTTTTAACTCTTACATTTTAAACATTGATTACTATATTTCATTTTCACAATTTTACCTTTAATTTTACTTAATAGAAATCTACAAAAAAAAAACTCTCTCCATCCCTAAATGATTAGTACATTTTGACTTTCATGGTCAATAAAACTTGATTTAAAACACAAATATTTGAATTGTGATAATAAAAGGTCGCATTATATATATAATATATATATGTCTATATTTTATATTTTAGTATAAACTTGAATTAGAAACATAACATAATTATATGTTTTTGCTATAGTCGATTATAATAATTTTCCATTCCTCTTTCCTACATCAAAAATTCAAAATTGAAAGATAGCTTAATCATTAGTAAGTTGTAACTTTTGACATGTATTATTTTAATAGAAAATGCTTTCTTTATTGACGCGAACATACAAAATGGAGAAGGTTACACATAATTTTCTCTTAAAAATCTTTGACTAATTTTTTATTTATATAAAACTAAGTTAATCACTTTTATTTTGAGGCAAAAGAAAAAGTGAAATGAACCACTAATTCTCATTATATAATAGAATCGATAATAATAACTTTCTTATAAAAAAACAACCTTATTTTCTTACAATCTTCCTTGTCTCTTTCTTCATTTAAACACTCTTAATTCGAGTTTAGTTAATGTTAGATGCGAACTTTAAATTGAGTCCATAAGAAGGCTGGTATCTATTTATGCCTTGCTTCTAAATATGTTTATAATTAATTATATTCTATTATTAATGAACAATTAATTGTATTCTATTATGAGAATAATAATTGCCAATTGCGTCCACTATTTATTGGTCACTTTATTAATCATAAATGGTTGGCCAACTATACCATTATAATAATGCGATTGGTAATTAATTAATTGTAGTCAGACAATACAATATTTTACTCGTACAAGAGTCGTGTTTTATTTTTGGACACCATGGTATTCGTTGGACCAAGTTGAATAATCAACATGCTTCTTAATTCATACTCCCTCATCCTATTTATTTACTTGTCGTTATGAACTTTAATACAACAATTAATAATGTTATCATTTTATTTGTATACTTTCATTTATAATAAAAATAAATAATATTTTTTCAAATTTCAAGATAAAAAGGATGAGTCATACATACTCATGTAACGGAAAACCCATTATGTAATATAAAAAATAAATAAAGTTGTATATTGAAATTATAAAACGACAATTAAATAAAAAAAGAGCGAGAAAGCTTGTTGACTTTTCATCATACATTTTTGTATATGACTACTTAAAATTGATGCAAACTTCTTTTTCAAGTTGGTTGTTTAATATGAAAACTTAACATAAGTGCTCAGTGCATATTTAATTTCATATTTAGTCATGTTCAAATTTCTGTTGGACATATTGAAGCGTACATGTTAGCATATGAAATAGTTTCATGCTAAGCTATCACATTTATTTGTCTTGGAGACATGGATGAGATACTTTTTTTTTTTATCAATCAACTCCAATTTTTTAGTATATATATAAATATTCATTTCCATTACGTGACAATAAATAGAGTGTGATCTATAAGACAACATGATCTACTTATTCGTTAAAGAAAATGCATTACTAATCTAAGTGGTGGTCAAGTGATCGTTGAATAAATAATATAGAAATCTAGGAACATAGAATCAAATCTATTAACAATTTAACATATTAGCTGGTTAGATCGAACTATTTATCACTCCAAACGAGATAAACAGTTAATCAAACTCTAATTTACCTCGATGACATTTAGTTTGGTGGTATACGGTAGAGTCTTGAAAAAAAACTAGATGACCTAATCAAGCATAAATTTTCTCTATAACTAAAGATAAAGACCGAATCCGTAGGTTACGGCTTTAGTTATTAGCATCCGATACCCATTCCATCTTTATCTATATTTACAACCTACAAGAATATATTCCACAACACTTTTTGCAAATATACCACTCTATAAATATGACTTACTAATTACTATCATAATCTATCTTCTCTTCAACAATAAAAGCTTCAATGGAAGAAGCATAATACACATATTATACTCTTCATGCACATTCTCTCTTTTGTATTTTTCGACACCATCATATTTAAACGAGTGTTATCTAGTCTTTTAGTATGTACTTAGCGAATAGTGGTTCCAGGTATTCTACTAAGAAAGTATATTAGCTAGTATTTAGTTAATTATTTGAGTCAATGAATAACGACTCTGAGTTATTTAGAGAAAATAATTTTTCTTCAATTTTTATTTTATGGAATTTGATGAATGCTTCACTGTCTTGTTGACGGGATTATTAAATTGTACCCGATCAATTCGTAACCATGAAGCAATATAGAAACAAACCTCAACTAGATTTTGCAAGTTTGATTTCAGCTGAAATTCAGACCATTAATCATGGTTGAGGACATTTATGTTTTGGTCTAAGGAGTATTAAATAGTTGTTGAAATATTTTATTTAAAAGTATATTATTCAAAAAGTGAATTATGATATTACGATACATGGATAGACTCAAAATTTTATCACCAAGTATTAATTTTAAAAATTCGACCTAGATATTGTTTTTGGAGTGAATATGAAAAAATAACTATAAATCCAACTAAACTACTCTAATTTATTTCAAAATATTTATTCATCTAGCCAAAAAGTATTTTAGTAAGAATAAAGAAAGATTTTTGTTATACCCTAAACAACATAGATAATTACTTCCAAAAGCAAAAACAATTGTAAAAGTAAAAACCATAGTTAGAGTCTAAAAAAAAAATTGAGAAGTACATTAAATTCATGAACAATAATAAAAAATCATGAATTTTTACTAGACAATCAATTATTTTGAAACGGAAAGAATAATTAATCATAACCCGATTGCCTACATAAGCTCTAGGTACCCATTCCGATTAGGGCACTCAACATAAAATACAATGTAAATGGAATATGACTGTTCAAAATTTTGTTTCCATGTAATAGTATGAATGCGTAAAAATAGTTTATAATGTGGAAACTCTAGAAACATCCGTCCTAGGCTCGAAACTCATCTCATCGATAATTAACAACAACAAAAATTATAAATGATAATAATGAAAAGTTTATAATAATCATCCTAATCTATTAAAAGTTGCGAGTCACTTACAGTCTAGACACATACAATACACTCTACAAGTTTCACTATATAACAAGGTGATAAGCTTACCTAAAGATCTGATCTAAATCCTTTATAGCACTTAGATGAGTTCCTGGAAGCAATAAGCGCCAAAAAGGAACAGAGGAAGATGGACTTATATGCTTTATCCTCTCTACTATCCTTGTAACTACTGCTGGGGGAGGAAGACAATACCAGCGGAGATACAAAGACAGGTTCATCGAACGAACCCTTCTCTGGGGATCCTCTGCAGGCCATGTTTCATATCTGAAGTAATTAACTAAATCTTCGCGAAAGTTGGGGGTCAGACTCAAAATCTCTTCAACCCGCTTCCTAAGTGAACCAAGGAAAGTGGATTGCACTATCCCCCCTCCTGAAGTTTTCAATCTTCCACTCAGCAAAGCATCGTTATAGGCCAGAGCAAGCTGTAATGAGAACATACAAGAAAAACTAATATAATTTACTCTATCTCCAGATTTGACAGATTCGTATAATTGTTCTGGTGAATTAATTATGGAGGAAATGATTAAAAACCAACAATTAGGTTCTTCCTTAGCAATCAAATATAGAATGTAGGCTTCTCCAAGTATCACACATATGAGGACACTTTCGCTACTCAACCTCCAGAAAATTATCAAAGTGGTCCACTAAAACTTGACCTAGAAGTGAAAATGTATTGGCAAAATTAATAATGCGCTTTTCTTAAATTCCTCAATATGCGTTGTTCTCTTTCTTCATTACCCTGGTTACTTGGAGATGGGTGATAGAATTATATATCCTCAATCATATAAAAAAAGTGACACCGGCAAAAGTCCAACTAGGTACATAAGTTAGGTCCGGATAAATCGATAAGCTCTAAGACATACCTTCAAACTAGACAGGAAGACACAATCACTAAAAGAACAGGCGCCACTATTAACTTGATGAATCATTGATGCCACCATTGTGTATAATGACAAATAAACCTGCATGCACTCGAGAAGTTAGAATGTACATCTCATAGAATATTAGAAGACCAACTGAACAACCTCAAGGACAATGAAAGTAACTTATCATGTATAAAAAAACTCCAGAACTATATATAGTCACAAGATTGACTAATTCTTCAGGTTACCAGGTAGTGTTCAGTAGTACATAGTCTATTAGATAGGAAACAATTAATGAAAGGTAATACTCCCTCCAATTATTTGTAATTGATGTTTTAAATATCCATGTGTAAGCTTTGACCATAAATTACTTTTTATTCTTTACTCCAAAGATATGAAATTCCTATAATTGGATTATATTGACAAAAAAATATACTTATAATATTATTTCCTTGTACTTCTTTTACGACATAACTGAAGTTATTTATGGTCAAGAGCTTTTTCTCAAAAACAGAAACATCATTTAAAATGATTAGGATGGACTCTGTGGAGTAAATCGATTTGTAAGTTTAGTTATTACCTGCAAAAGGCCTGGTCTATCCTTGCTCACACACTCAAATAATATTTGGAAGCAGAACTCTTCAAAGTCATTCTCAGATCTGCAGATTGTTGACTCACCCATTACTTGTAGTCAAGAATGAGAGTTACACGAGGCAGCTAAATTGAGATTAATAAAAGTACATCGATCCTGGAGGACCACTGAGGTAGTTCGATAAACAAAGAACATAAAGCTATACCTTAAAGAGATCAAGAATTCAAGATAGGTGACAATCTTTAAAAGGGTCAAATTTTTTCAGGTGATTGTTGAACAAGAAATATTGTCCACTCGAGGATGAGAAATCTCGGTTCAATTATTTCTTAGTTCTAACTGATTCAACTTCAAAACATTAAGTTCAACTAAAATAGCCTTATTTAGCAACTTCACCAACATTAAGCTGCCAACACAATTCACTTTGGAAGATGCCACTTCACCCTGATCATCCTAAAAATTATCGGACATTCTCTATGACTACCAACAAAATCACGTGTCAGACCTGTACACCCCCATGAAGAATAGATAGTAACTATGGACATACATTGGTTAATTGTATGCAAGATAACGGCCCAAAGAACAATCTAGAACTTGCCTGCCACTCCAGGAGGGGTCGCAGCAGAGTTGTGCAAAAGCTATGAGACTTGGGTCAGATGAGAATGTGCTGACCAGTTGATCCACTGTTACTGCACTTATAGATTTAATTCCAGGATTGGTGGCTTTTGATTGTGTTAAACCAAAGACCTACATAATGATAATTTTATTTAGCCAACAGCTCAACGACTAAAGTATTTACAGAGCATTGTCTAACCTTGTGGATTGCTCTTGATAAAAGTGATCGACATCCTACAGGATCATCTACATATGGACACACCCCAACCTTTCTTTTGACATAGAGGACACCAGAATTGAAGGGGTCTTTATTGTCTCCTGGAGTCCACCAATGTTTGTCTGCACAAAGAGAAATCCTAAGGAATAGGCTCTGCAACTTCAGGTAATTAGGATGCCAAAAAATTCAATATTGATCATCACCTTCAGGAATAAGCTCTAGAACTTGAGGCCAATATCGAGGACCACATACACGGACACTCTTTAACTGCAAAATACAAATTTTATGATAAGACCCTGCAGAATGCCTTCACCTAAGGAGCATGGAGGCTGTTTCCAAGTTGGACCAACATGAATTGCAGAGACTATCTACTACTTCACAGAGATAAGAAGCTTACTTTGTGTACTGAGCCATTTTGATATATTCCATTGTCAAGATGGTTCATTATACTACCTATCGAACCATAAATTTTGTATAGCTCTATGTAAAAGACATCAATCAAAAGCATGCATATTTATGACTTTGAAACATTGGCTGCTAGCTTCATCTCCTCCAAATCTCCCATGCATGAATAGCTAAGTGATATACTATTTGTCTAAGCCCACTGAAAAATAGGTCAACTAAAAAATGGTGCCTAACTCTAAATACACCAGAAGTCATCTAGGCAAAATCAACGAACATGTATACTTACAATAGCACGCTCTGGAAGATTGCAGGGAGTGACTTCACAGAAACTTGTCTCTGAATAATTTTCAGTTTCCTTAACAGTGACATCTAGAGGAACATAGACAGGTAAACCAGTATCAACATCTACCGTCTGTATCCAGCGACCTTCAGTTGCAAGGACATACAAATGCCTGAATGCCTGCAATGATATTCCCAAGTAAGAAATATGAGCTCAATAATGGAAGTGTTTTAAGTCCTTGTGTGAATAGACATAAAGGTGACAACACAGCAATTCATTTTACACTGCAGGAATCTATATGCCAGCACTGGAGTACCAGGTGTGTAAGCAGATAATATGACCCAGTATCCAGAGTGGTAGAAACTGAATGTGAAGCTAATACAAGCATAAACTAGTCAGTTCATGATCTAATTGCTAAGGAAATATATATATAATGCAACCTAGCTTCCACTTCATGAGCCACTTAAGAGGTGACAAAACTCTACTCAAAGTGAGCAAGAACAAGTTAACACCAAACATAATACTCAAAAGGTGCTAACAAATATTTCCATAGCAGTCAACTACCTGAAGGTGGCAACGGTTATCGTTTGGACCAGAAGGTAGCCGTGGATACAAAGTGATCAATAAAGCCGCAATAGAACTGTTGTCAGTAGAAAAGGTCCGCGTTCCACCCCCAAGAAACAAGAAACCAATGGCCAAGCTTACCTGTGCCCACAACCAAGAAGATTATTGTCATTATAAAACACAATAAATAGCACGTCATTCTCAAATAAAAAATTTACATTACGATTGATGTTAATACTTAATAGTAAATGGTATAAGTATATGTTAACTTAGCATAAAATCTAAACCATTACAATGCTGCTTGAAGATTGCATTGAGATATTATGGGCTAGTGGATTAGTCACTTGGTAAGGCTTCAGACCTATAAAAACCGGCGGATGCTACATCCACGCCAAGAACGATGAATACTTTTACTGACTACCATACTTGGTATGTTTTTAATCTCCTTTCCATTTGATTTGTAGTTTTATTGCTCCACAGTTGGTAGCAAAGCTCTCTTGCTATCTTATACAATGACATTTATTTGGAGGTGGCAATCCAACTTAAAAGAGTAAGATAAGAAGGAACTTACAATCATCTGAGCACCATAATTAGCATGGCCATCAACAGTGTTCCGGGTGCGGAGAAACTTTAATAACTTTAAAGTCTTTAAGTGCCCTGACCCGGCCATAACCTGCCCATCAAACAATAAGCCATTCCAGTGGGTGCACAGACAGAAACTAATTACATTTGTGACAATAATAATCCACTTACCACACATAAGGAAAGAACAATGAAGTGGAGGCAGGTCTCTAGTGTTCCCCGATCAACATGTTTGGCAAGTCCTTTTGGCAATGCTTGTCCACTTGTCATAGTCACAGGCTTTATCTGTGAAGGAAATCGAGCAAGCTATTTAGGCATTGAGTGAAAATAAAGAAATACGACCAAGATATAAATACCTCATTGAGAAAGTAGAGAGCATATTTATGAAGTAACTCTTGTGAATTGCCATCTCTGGTTCCGGCAAATCTCAAACCTGTAGATAACACGCTCATTGTATCAAGGGAAAGGAGAACAAAACAAACATGTAATGATCCCCAATGCAAAAAAACAATGAACTTAAACCTCTAGAGAATTAGACACAATGAACATTCGTTGATGATAATTAGGTGATGATAATTAGGTGATGACAATTAGGTGATGCTATTGGTGAGGGATACTAAATATAATAACTAAAATGAAGCTAGTGATCAATGGATTAATTCTAACGAGCATTAAAATGTGTCTAATGTGATGTACAAATCTACAATTGTGTAATGTGTACGAGCTGGCACTTTTATGGCGTCAAATAACAAAATATATGTAACTGTCCCCCACACTTTCTACCTGTATTCATAAGTATCGACAATGCAAATGTTCAGGTCCAAGGGGACCTCACAGTTTTTCGACAAGGTCCACTGGTGGCCTCCTACTCCGAGCCATCCACCATACACCAAAAATATCACAAATTCTCTTAACATCAAACTCACTACGATAATACCGTGATTTTGATTTTGTGTTATTTAGAATCCATCGATATCATCAAAATATGGAGCCTTAAAATCATCCAATGACACATAGCACATGGTAAGCTTTGTCCAGAAAATTCGTAACCTCCCCAAAGAAAAACTCATCATTATGAAGTTAAAATACTATTTACTCATTCCAACTGATGAAGGGTAGAATGATTAAATAAAAAACACGGAAAATCCAAAAGCTTGAAGATCAATAAGGAAGTCATAACCTACTGTGCAAGATATCAAGAACCATGAAGAGGTCAAGGTGTAGATGTTGTAAGAACCATCAACAAAACAGCATATGTCAAGGAACACAAACTCCCTAAGAGCCTCTTTTCATTATTATATGGAATCTAATGTTTTAAGCCATGTAGGCTTATTGAGGAAAGTCATAAAAACTATTGATAGACACTTTAGTTTGAAGGGGATACTAAATGCAACTTTGTTGTGAGCTTGAAGAGAATATTGAAGGCTGGAAGCTAATTTGTGGTATAACTGGAAAGCAATTCTAAAGGTGTGGGTGTTTATTAGAATGACCTAGTCGGATCACTTGTATTAGGTCAAACTTAAAAAGAGTTGACCCTACATATTTGTTGACTAGGATTTCTATTTTAGGATATCTTTAGAAAATTATAAGTTTTTGTAATATCTTGAGTGAAAATTTAAATTACTTTAAGGACTAAACATAGTCACACTTTTGGATTGTTAGCCAAATGAATAATAAATCAAGTCATTCAAATAAAGGAGAACACACTTTCAGGAATCAGTTAAGTCCTATTGATCCTACTGCTATATGCCTATATAGGAAGTGTGTATATCGTAGATGTATATGGGCTCAAAACCACGATAGACATCCAACCATTGTCTTTCTCTCTTTCTCTCTCGTAACATATAAACAATGCGTACAAGTTCCATACCCTCCACTATTCTCAATTTTCAATGTGTAGATTTATCGTGGCATTACACCAGACACGCATTAAAAGAAGTTGATTAAATTTCGAAGGAGTACAAAAAATCATTACCAAGGGAAATACAAGATCCAGTTACAATGTTGATGTATGCATGCACAAAAGCTTCAATGTCCTCTTCAATGTCATCCCCAAGGCTGTTCATGCCATTTTTTACTACTTCAGGTAGTTGAGACTGAATCCAATCCTCGGATGGGTGGACACTGAATAAGGTACTTAGATATGTCAATAGATCCATGAACACATTAAAAGAATTCAAAACTCAAATAAGGGATACCACCTGCTCCACATTATCAAGCTCCGAGCAATGACACGAAGCATTATAAGATCAGGCCTCACATATTGTAAATCGAAACACGTTTGGGGAATAGAAAGCCTGGAGACAATCAACTGTGATTCTGTCTGCATTCATTCATAAATTAAATGGGAAACTATAAAAGCAAAAAGTGATAAGTTAAAAATAATTAACATGCTGGAAAAGTGGAAAACAGACACAAAAAGTGGGAAACAGACACAAACAACTAACTAAATAATTAACAAGCAGGAAAATGTGATAGACAAACACGGAACTAAGAGCTCATATGGAGATAAAGCTACCTTCAAATACATTAGGCCAAGAGCAATTGTGGAACCAGGTGCTGTCACATCAATGTTGATAGCAGATCCATCCATTATCTAGACGTATCAACAAGACAAACATTATTTCTCAGTCATATGCGGGAACAATAATTTACACATGACACAGAATATGGCACCTGTCCCGTGTTCCGATTATGTTCATCCATAAGTGATGTCGGATGATTAAACCTATTCTAATCAAGAATAAAAATACAATCAGAAACAAAAAGAAGTAAATTTGTTTATAATCACATTGACTCAGAAGTCAAACAGTATAACAACACTTTATTACATTTTGTAATTCTTTGCCACCAATATATTGGAACAAACGATCAACCAACGTATCTTTGAAACCAATGGCATCATTACCACGACCTTTCAGAAAAAAATATTGTCAGGCACAAACAATTAGCAGAAAGTAGTTATGAATCGTATAATAGTACCCAAGGCAACGAGTCCTAGTGCAAAACCCGCAGAAAGTGAATAACCCTCCCTCTCAAGGACATTGTCACCTCCACTTCTTCGTCCCATCTCACCCTGGAATAATTACGAAGGTATAAAAATCCAGAATACACATCCATAAGAATCATATATTGATGTATGGAAATGAGAGAAAACATTCCAAGAATGCAGGACACTTTTTACTCTAATAAAGACAAACAAAATTCCATTGAGAAATTGGTTTTTTCATATATCACATAACCCCTCGATTTCCTAAGGTGAGGGTTTTAAAGAAAAAAGTTCTTAAGGTGAAAGAACTAGTCTGAGATTACGCTAAAATTGACCCATTAACCATCTGGAAACCAGATAGATTACAAGTAACCTTAAAATGTTAACATAACATCATAAAATAAGAAATACCACGTGCTCAAGGGGTTATATGCACAAGATCAACATCGAAGAAAATAAATAAACAAATGAACAATTACCAAAAGAATCTGCATAGTT
Source organism: Echium plantagineum (assembly GCA_003412495.2). NCBI lineage: Eukaryota > Viridiplantae > Streptophyta > Magnoliopsida > Boraginales > Boraginaceae > Echium > Echium plantagineum. The sequence goes on along the minus strand of CM016566.1, from coordinate 2,098,407 downwards.
TGAGGATGAGCAGCACCCTCATAAAGAAGTCCCACCGACATAACAGCAGCGGACTGGTACGAATGAACAGAGTGGTTACTCAACAGAAGCAACAAGTTCAAGTGGGATTGTGATATGAAAATCGTTCACCACAGACTGATGCAAAAAAAAGGAACTAAATATCCTTTAAGCAAATGGAAGTCAGTACTTAATATCCAAATCAAAATTTGATGTTTTAAGAAGAAAAGATTCAGATCCAAGAAAATTCTCAAAATAAGTTTTCTGTTACTGGAGAATAATATTTAATGTCACATCTTATAATTACTGTAATACAAATATTGTTAGCTATATATTTACAAAGAGGGAGTGCTTGTATCACAGTAATGTATAAGATGTGACATTAAATATTATTCTCCAGTAACAGAAAACTTATTTTGAGAATTTTCTTGGATCTGAATCTTTTCTTCTTAAAACATCAAATTTTGAGTGAGTTTTGTATCACGCTTGATATATTTTTTGCACATGCATCTTAATAAAAAAGAGTGAGTGTTTCAGCATGCATATTGTTAGCTATATATTTACAAAGGATCTTCACAATGACTGTGTTATACACGCTTGATATATTTTTTGCACATGCATCTTAATAAAAAAGAGTGAGTGTTTCAGCATGCATATTGTTAGCTACATATTTACAAAGGATCTTCACAATGACTGTGAGACCTTAGGGTTTCAAATGTATAACACTGCATAGGGCACTGTAGAATGGGAATCATCAAAGAGTATACCTGTAGGAGTGTTGGTAGCTCCAACTCTGGAAAGGACAATGGATGGCGAGCAGGAATGTGCACATAAAGAGACTGGAAAGTACAAACGTGAAGAGGATTTAAAACATTTCTAATTAAAAATACCAAGCAAGATGTTCCAATCACCCATCTGACTGTTTTGTATGAATCTTTATCCAGTCATTCAGAAAATTTAAACTAAACAAATATTAATTTTCAATATAAAAAGAAGAAATCAAAAGATGGTAGCATACTTCTTACCTTTGAAATAGAAGGTTTCATGGTTCCTCTATGTGATGCGGCAAGGCCAAGCATCAGTCCCACCGTAGTGCTTTCATGTTCCTAAAAACAATATAAAACACGAGATAGATAAGCTATAAGGAAAAAAAATATTATGGTATTATACTCAAGAGTAATCGAGTGCCAATATCATAATCATAGAATTATAGCAATAAAAGATGCAAGCTACACAAGATCCCATATTGCATTATCATCTCTTAGTGGTATTTACAGTTCATCTGCAATCTACATCTGACTGTTTAACATCTCCAGTTCCAAGGAAGATATTAGTCAAATACTCTCAGTGTACGATTCCTCAAGATACAAATATATAGCAAATGACATGCTGAAGGAAAATATTAATAGGTCATGTATTAAGACTCAAAATGCAAAATCAGATAGAAAAAGAAGTAAAATATCCAGAGCTTGAGAATATATATTATAGTCAAGTGCTTGTATGAAAGATCAAAATATAAAAAGGCAAATGCAGAAAGAAATGTAGAGAATTCTCAACCAGCGAATAATATTGATAGATATCAGTTATTGATAGGACTTTAAGATGTCCATGTAATCCCAAAGCCAGAAGAAGTCCAGCATGAATAGCATCAGGCTCCCCTGGTCTATTATATAAGATCCATGTCCTTGACGCTTTACCCTACAAATACAAAGGCAACATATATAGCAGAAAAATAAGCATTTGCATCAACTATAACTAAACCTTTCAATTTTCATATATCACCTGAACCTTATTTGAAGGTTAGATCAATGTTATGTTGTTCACATAGTGAGTAAAATGACAGAAAACCAATCTTAACCTGGATTGGCGAGAGTCTTAAACCGGCTGCAACAGCATTGTGAAATTCAGGCCAACACTTCAGTTCCTGTACATTTCTAAGATTTGGATCAAGGTTAACCTGCCAAACAATTGAAGACAGTTGACATATAAGATCACATCCAATTAATTAAGAAATTGATTCGAACAAATATCAGTCAAACAATGACTGGCATAATCATCTAAAGCCTACCATTGCATTTTGTTGAGCAGGAAGTCTGCCAGCTAAAACAAGCTTAGGTACAGCAAGAGCCTGCAAGCAATTTAAATAGTACATTGATAATCATGGGGGCATTCTTAGATATATTAGTGATATCAAGGAGGAACCAAAAAGTTGCACCATTAGTGCAGGATTTGATCAGTATCTACAGATTACAACTAATCAACAGTATATAGAAACCTCTGTCAAAAGTGTGCATGTAGTGGCAAGAGTGAATGCTCCACGTCCAAAAGGAAGAGCAGTGGTCCTCTGAGCAAGCTGCCACAGCTGAGCCTACACAGTAGTTATTCAGTAAAATGAACTAAGAAATCAAACGAGCAATTATCAAACAAATTGGTCTTGGAACATAGAAGAGAAATCAAATATGAAACTGTACTTTCCTTTTTGCTACTTCTCTTTACAGAACTCGGGGTCTTTGCATAAAAGTGAGCAATAGTACTATAAGTCACACAAGTATTGACAGAGTGAAACTGAACTGAAGAAGAAATATTAAGCATATGACAACTACCACTGACAATGTTTTGAATAGAATTACAAGCTTATGGTTATGGACCAGTTGCCTTATGTGGCATTTTATGGAAAACAATAATGGAAATTGATTTAATGCCTGAGTGTTCAACATTTAAAGTAAGTGAATGAGAGGGAAATGGATATATCTGAATCTAATAATTGAACTACATTACCCCCACAGATCATAAAATGTCCTGATAAAAGTCGAAAAGTTCAAAACGTGAGATCTTGAAATGGGGAAATTTTGAGATGTGAGAACTAAATGTGGCGGTGTATATTTTGACCAAACTAATATAGTATATGGCCATTTCAAAATGAAGTTTCCCTTATATCTTAGATACAAATGAAGTAAAACTTGAAAAAGTGCACTTTTTAGCACTTTCAACATATTAAAATCAGTAATCACTTTAAGTTCTATCAAATCTTCCCTGCTTTTCTAGTTGCACTTCGCATGTCAGACATGTAGAGAATTACAAAGAATAGGCGCATAATCATTCACAATCGGCCTGCGTGATAGTTACCTTTAAAAATGTGAAGGCAGTCCAGAGTATAATTCACATATAAAAGCAAATCAATACCTGTTGGAGATCTTGATCTGATGCAGTGGGATTCACAGGAGTTTGAATGACAACAGGTTTGGCAGAGCACAAAAGACGTCTAACCTGCAATAAAAAGTAGTTGAGTAGAACCAAATATGAGAAGGAAAAACTGATGCCATGAAGGAATCGATAACCTCATCGAGCGGCAACTTAATACTATACATTATCTCTAAAAACGAAAATACTACCTTATCCTTGTACCACCGTCCACTAGACCAGACCATTAAATGTTAATCCAGGAAACACTAAGTGACAATAAATTTAAAAAGGCAAACACTAAGCACAAAACAACCAAATTTCCATTGCCGAAGTTTCAAGTGAGATCAAGAGTCAGATGCTTACACAAAACTCAAGTGACATCAAGAGTCAGAAGAGAAATCTCCCACTACGTAAGAGACACTCTCAAATATCATCAAAGCATCAGGGATGTGGAAAATCTTCCATGCCCTATGGAGTCAAAGCTCTTATTCTCTGGCTCTTGGATATAAGGGAATAAACCAAAATGGCTCATGATACCACTTACGCTTCTCATTTGTGAAGTAGTAGAGAATTGTTTCACTTCAGGTTCGGTCAACATGAAACAGTAACTCTGTTATCACAAGGGTAAGGCTGCTTACAACCCCCACCCCACCCCCTACCTCGCATGGCTAGGGGCCCATTTATAGGGATTGTGGCATGTTATTATTGTAACTCAGAGATATGGAAGAAGAAACTTTTAAGACCTCTGACTTGTAGTTTGGTTTAGGGTCATAAAGGCTCAATTTATTATGATTGTTATTGCTAATATGTGAAGCGTTACTTCCTCATCTGACATTTTCATTAATGACTATTGAGAAGTATGATGTTTTGGTCAATATATGCCCAAATAAAAAGAAAATTAACACGTTCAGATCACAAGCAGACATGCATTAACATCAGGTATGATCTAACAAATAATTGAAATTGTCTGATGTTCACCTCATTCAGTCGGAGATCGCGACCAAAACGAAGCTGTGTACTATAATTGAAAATATGCTCCATTCCGTCAGTCACGGATCCTTCAGCAGAGTCGATATCTTCTGTCTTACTATTCTCCGCATCAATTGACTCAGATACTGAGGAATGAATTGTGGTAGGATGCAGATGAAGCATGTAAGGGGCAGACATAGATATTAATTTCATGCTTGCATGGGCCTTAACAGGAATTGACTTGCCCGAGTGTGCAAAACAAGATAAAGCTAGATCTTCACGACCAAGGAGAACATATGCGGCTGCAGGCCAATCCAATGGAGGCGATTCACGGCACTTATCCAATGCCTGCCGAAGACATCAAGGTAAACTTTGAAGGATTTAAAAGCACCAAGAGAAAACATGAACAAATAAGACATTAAAATGCAGGATTTCAATGATTTGTCCAGCAATATTATCATAAATAAGTTACAGCGGTAAAATTAAAGACCTAAAATTAAGGATTTCAATGGTTTTCCTAGCAATATTATCATAAATAAGTTACAGCCATGAAATTACATGTCTTAGTGGGAGAGAAGCACCAGCAGGCAGCAAGTCCAGCTGTTGTAAGCCAAATCCTTCACCAACCATTGCCAAAATAGCCAATTCCTCCTCATTAGAAGATGATCCAGACGTGATATTGCAGAAAACACCAGATGACAGCTTCCTTCCTGATTGTTCTGCACCACATAACAGACTATAGAAGGATACAATCTTACGAGCCCAATTTACGACAGAGCTTCCTCCTTTACAAATTAGACCTGGAAGGTCACGCACATTGGCAGAACTACATCCACCCCTTAAACAGCTCTCGAACCATCTCAATAAATTAGGAGGAGCTTTCTCTGATCTTGCTCGCTCTAACATTTCAAGCTCTTGCGATAAATCTGGGAAGTCGCGCATGTAGTGATCCAAATAGCTTCCCTCGCCAAGATAAATGGCGATTTTACATAGTAAAACTACTAGAAGTCCCAAATCCCTGCAAAAAACATAAATTTAGCTTTTGCCATAAAAAGTGGCACACATCAATCATTGATTATTTTAAGAAAGCTATTTCAAAGATGAGCCCCTTCTTTTACTTGTTTCAATAGAAGATATTGAGTCAAATAGAAGTCAGAATTTACACATTGGGCTCTTATTCATATATCTTATTACATATCAGATACCCCTACCAAAAAATCCATAAGGATCAGAACATGCACACCGCAGATAAGTTGTGGTGTTATATGGACTCGTCAACTTGAAAGAATAAAATCATTTCACTCAAATCCCATCAAAGGACTTCAACTTCTATATAGAATTATTCAACCAAACGCCTAAACTTGTTGAGGTAGTATTATATATCTACGACACAAAGCTAAATCATGTCTTTCTTCAACATCAACATGCCCTAAGCCTTTAAAAGAGGCTCCCGCCCAAGAAGGGTAGGGCGGTGTCCAATAGTACACAGCCCAACTACTCAATAACAGGGAGTCTATTTCCAAATTGAGCCAATGACTCAAATCAAAATTCACTTACAGCCCCCCATACCCTTTTGAATAAACTCAATTCTATTCTAATTCTTTCAAACATAATGAGCCGTTTCTTCAATTGCACTAATGTACTCTATCTTCAACTTGTCTACCTTACTTTTAAGATCCTGCTGAACATAATTATTAAGAGGTATAATCATAAAGTAGAGCTAACTAAACAATGCTCCTTAGTTGTGTATAGATTCGAACTCCACACAAGAATGGGTGGGGATGAGGGTGGGGGCGGGGAGAATGATACAAGACTAACATTGAAAAAGAGAACATACCGTTTACGGAGAATGTCAAGCTTCGTACTTTCATATACAGCGTGCAAACAATCCAAAGTCTCACTTAGAAACTCAGTGTAGAACGATTTATCGGTCCTTGGTAAAGATTCAAATGATTCTGGCTTTTCCAGGCCAAACAATGTTCCAGGGGATGGTCCAGAAATATAATTAGTTTTTTGGTAATTCTTGTGATATTCGCTGTTGATAAGAAATTCCCATGATGATTGCTTATCTTTGTTTGACAATCTCTGTGAGGCAAGATTGCGCTTCCTGCATCCTTGCAGAACAGTGTTGCAAAATGATTGCCATTCTGAATCAACACTCAGGTGAGGATTTGTTAGATCACCTTCGCCCCAAAAAGTTACAAGGAAATGAGTATAAAAATCTGGGCTGAGCCCATCAACCATTGCTAATAGGCAATCACCAACTAATGAAGATGAGGGGCTGCATTGTAGAGTACATCTGTAAATCTAAAAATTCAAGTAAAAAATATTGTTAGAAATACTTGGAAATATTGGTAATAATATATAAATATTGTAAGAAGCCTTATAACATGTCCCTAAATTGTCCATCGAACCATTTCTAACAGAAAAACCTCACACTGCAAGGAAGAAATCATACAAGCACTTTAAAATGTCAGGGTAAATACAAATATGCATTGACTACATTCGACCTCTAGAAGTGTGCCAAGAAGGGACTGAAGAGGACAAAGTAGTTACCATCGCATTGTTTAAAGCAACGTTAAGACGCCCTTCAACCGCATTAGCTAATCCTACAATCTTTAAATAGTTAATATTGGATGTTGATTCTGTACTTTTCTTGTGTTGCAAAGGTTGATCGTTGAGAAATGGTGGCAGAATATATTTACACAGGCATTGCTTGCCAGACTGCAAGAAGAATAGCAACTTTAAAGTCTGTTATCATAACTAAAGTGACCAACTATAACCGCAAAGCAATCAAAATTACATTATGTGAGTCAAACTGATGCCATGTTTGAAATACTTCTCTCAGATAAAGAAGATACTCTAACTTTTGACATCATCACTTTTTTATTAAATTGGAACGGAGGGAGTATCACTTAGAAATTTCGGAAATTCGTATAAATTCATCATATCCGGTCTCCATAATTAACATTTAGAAGGAATGTTCCCTCAAGTTATGACAATGAAATTTCAGTCGTATTATTTATCAGTTTTAACAGATGCTCACAAACTTTATGCCAAAACAAACGGGCCCCAAATTACTTAAGACTTACGTATAGCACAAGGTCGTACTCAGGAGTTAAAGCAATGATGTCCAGTGAAGGCAGTGGTCCCATTTTCACTCTGAAAACAAAGGATCAGAATATGCTACATCAAAATGGCATGATGCTGCACATGCAATAAACAGACTAGAATTGGTAGATCCATAATCACCTAACCACATGTATGTATTCAAGCACTACTAATCGGACTTGAACTGTATATCTTTACCCAGTTAACTAAAATTTCAAACACCCTCATAGTCTAATATGCACTAGCAGAGTCCACAGTTGGTCAGATAATAACTTCTATTACATTAATGAATGCATGTGAAAACATAACCAAACATACGTAGTTATTTATTACAATAAAATGTAAGAGTAGCCCCAAGTTCCAAAAAGAAATCTCAAGCAAGCTTAGCTCTTAACTAGTAAATCTCCGTATACTACTCTAGAGAACAATAAGCAACCACGTATATAGGGAAAATTGCACCAACAGGAATTAACAAGATGTTTGGTTTACCTTGGTCGAGTAACACTGACTGGGGCAGCAGCAATTGCAGGTACACTCCAGCTCATATCGCGTTTAGTGTCATAGGTAATCTCATTGTTGATTTTTATACTTTGAAGCCTCATACACAGTAGTTTCCTTTGATCTTGAAGGAGGAAAGAGATAACTGGTGCTAAATCATCATCTGTGGCCAAAAAGACCTGACAAAAAATTTAAGAAGTCAAAACTAATGGAAATGGAATGACAGTGATGAAACAGGAAGCCGACATCTCAGTTGTGGGTAAGAGATAACTGCAAGATATAGCTACATCCTAAGTCAAGTCACAAATTATGTGGAAAGCTTGAGGTTCACATTAGAATTCCAACTTCAAAAGGCAGAAACCTTCTGGTTAAAAAGATTAGACCAATAGAAGTCGCCAACTCAGGAGTAAAGAGGTTCCAATATTTGACATATACTCCTCCGATTCATTTTAATAGTCATTTTCATTTTTCCATGTCAATGTTCGACCATTAATTACTCTTTCGTTATAGTATGAAAAATTACAATAAAATAATATTCTGAAAATATTTTCAAATACAAATCCAACTATAGCAATGTATATTTATTATAATAAGCAATAGAAGCAATTGATGATCAAAACTTGACACAGAAAATGAGAAAAATGAATTAAAATTATCAGAGGTAGTGTATCAAGAATAACCATATGTAAAATAATAATAGTACTAACACATCAAAATTTGCTGCATGAAGAGGCCCCAATATCTATTTCAGAAGTGAATAAGCACAATAAGAGTTTACTAAGTTATCCAAAAAATAAGAAACAATGCCCAGAAATATTACAACAAGTACTCCGGATTAACTTTGTAACATGAACAGGCCCCAATAGTTATTTCAGAAGAGATTAAGCTACAAAAAAAATTACACTGTACTTTAAAGTCCAACCCCCCTGACCATCATTTAGGTGGAAGCCTATTCGAAGGGATTGGGCCACACTATTGTTGCTATTGTAACATTCTACAGAATACTTATATTTAGAGAAATAGTAATAAGTTACTATATAATATCAAAAACCTTGCTGGAAGCCGTCTGTGAAACTTTCCCTTGCCATATTCTCCGGAACAAATATTGCTTTGCTAAGATCCCAGAGGGACCAACCTCATCTAGTTTTTCATTAAATATTTCATGACAGGAGCTGACTTCTGCAACCCATACAGAATGCTGTGTTTTTACTGCAAGCAAAATTAAGTGATGAATGTCTTTTCTTAACCAGGATAAGGAAACTAAAAAAACTACCGAAAGAGTTTGAATATCCTTAAAAGTTCCTTATTGAGAGAACTATTACACAATAAAGAAACCTTTGTTGAAGGATGCCATCAAAGCAACATGTTCACTGGTCCAAATCGTTCTCTCATCAAATTCCTTCATCATATTCAGTCTCCCCCTTTCCTCAGTAAAAAATGGCTAATGAAAAGGCAAAAAGAAGTGTAGAAATACCAAAATATGAGTACCATGTTGGTTAAAATAGAGAAGGCAGACTAAGTAACTTTTTACAAACCATAAAATCTGATTAGCTACAAAATAAGAGGAAATTATTATATATACAACCTCTGGTTCTTCCAGGGGATCCTTTAGTATCATATGTGAACTCGGTGAAGCTGTGTTCCCTTTATTAATATAATCACGTCCATGCATCGGAGAATAATTGTGTTGAGGACTGTACCCAATATCTTTCTTTGAACGACTGGAACCACGAGAATCGGAAAATGGAATTGTCAAAGGAAAAAGACTGTGTACAGTGGAGTTCCCTTCAGGGACCTGCTGCAGGAGCAAACCAAATGGAAGGGGCCAGATTGATACAATACTACGGGGGAGAGGGACGGAGTTTATTTCACCTGTAGTAAATAGTTTCGAACAACAAAAGAGCATTTCAAACAACAACGTATGAGGAAAAGAAATGCATCAGAAACATGCTGTGTGCCAACACTACCTGAGGTATTATACATGGTTAGCCTGTCGATTTGCAGAACAGACAGAAGAGCTTCTTTCATATCACCCATGCGGCACCAACAGGTCTTGAGAATCACGAAGAAAGATAGAAAGATACATATTAGCAAATTATTGTCAGAATAAGTTCCCAGAAGACTCTAACATAAACATAGCACTCTCCGGCAACACTTCATAATGTTTTTGAGGCCTTGGTTAATAAGGTTTACAGTATTTCAGTTCTAAATCAACATATCATAGGCCCATACCAGTTCATGCTTACACTTTCAGGTACTTTGTCCGGGAAGTCATAAATATCATTGGAAAAGGTAATTTCTTAAAGTGATTACAAAATAACGAAGAGTAATTGTTCAAGGATTCAACCATATATCATATCAATCGTAAGAACTTATCTGACTAAAACACAATATGAATGTGTTGATTGAGTTGGTCGGTTTGAGTTTGTTGCACTACCCATGATGCTACATCAACGAGGACAAGCAAGGGTGTTTTCTTAATATAATTCTAAGATAGTTAAAAAGTAATAGGTAACAAGGCCCAATAAAATGTCTTGAACTTTCAATTACTTGTCCATTTGTGTAGTTTAGCTTATATGTATATCCATTTGGACACCATTGATATGTTTGACCAACTAAAATATACTAGTAACTTTAAACCCAAAATTTACAACACCACTAATATCCAATAAAGTTATTGTTAATGCTGTCTACAACAGAACAATGTCGATACAATTGTAAAGACGTCTCAATATAGTTGGTAGGATGTTTACCTCGCCTTTTATTACATGGCAAGAATAAAGAAACAGCATTTCAGAAACTTTATTGTAACATTGGAAGAATGTGGTTAACAAACTTTCAAATATACTCGGATGAATAACTCGAATACTAACGCCAAATTATACTAACACTTTTTAGTCCAAAGTACTAACCTTGAGTACGGGGGACGAAAAGGTGAACCTTTTGTACACCCTCGAGCCTATACTCCATGTTATCCTGTAGAGATGATCAAGAAACTTTAAAACAAATTCCATTAAATCCACTCAGTTAACACTAAGAAAAAGGCATTAATGCAAACAATGGACAGCCTTACGCCCTTACCACAGATAAATTACTACCTCCATCCCAAAATGATTGTCTAGTATGATTTTAAATAGTCAACAATAACAAACTTTGTCACTCTAACTAACACAAAACTTCGATTTGATTCAAAGCCATAACGTTATTAGTGAATCACGTTCGAAGTATGATCTTCTATCAATATATACATTTTTCACCAAATATTATATTCACCGAAAGACTATCCAATTTGTTTTTCCATGATCAAATATTAACAAACTTCAAATTTTGATTGACACCCAAAACTTCAATGTGAGGTCATAACATATAATTTCAACTAAAATTCGACCACCAAAACTCAAAATTCAACAAACTTCTCGAAACAAAGGAATTAAAATTACAATAATTACGCCCAAGTAAGAAATTAAACCAAGTTAGCCTACTGTCCATGTGATATTACTTGCGATGTCAAGGTTCAGGTTCGAGTACTTGAAATAACAATGGCCGAATTTAAATAAATAAATAAATAAAATAGAAAAATGACCTGTTTCCACGAATGAAGAGCTCGTAATCACTGCGATCAGTAGAGGGAGGGGCGTCTTCAATATAGTCGTCTTGGTTAGTTTGTTTGCAGACATCTGGGTCGAAGAGGAAGTAATTGAAGTCTTGTACATGGTGGTTTTGGTCAGAGCGTTGACCATCGAGAGCTTCAGCAACTAATCCAAATGGCTTGAACTCACCTAAAACGGTCAACTCTCGTACTCCGACGGGCATTGCGGCGGTGCCGATGAAGGTTTCACGGGAAATGGGGGGAGGGAGTGTATTTGTTTTCTCCCGCTCTTTTTAGGCGGGTTCAAGAATAGAGTGTGTGAAAAAAACCCTAAAATTGTGTTTTTAATATATTCACCGGAATACGTTTTTTACGAACGAAAGTACTATTATGTCCCCTATTAGTAGATATAATGATGGAGGAAGTTTCAGAAAATTGGGGTAAAATGGGAATTTCATTATCATTGTTTTTATAGATTTATTAAATTCCAACGTTCTTTTTTGAAAGGGATTTCAATATGATATGTGTTAGATTAAAAGTATATAACGAAGTTATTCTACAATCAATCTTTGATTAAATTTCAAAAATATTATTTTATCAATTTTTGTTAATAATTGGTCGAAATCATTTTATGTAATAAATTTATATGACAACCATTTGCATAAATTTTCTTTATATAAAATTAGTTTAAGTTCATATTACCACTTATATTTGCATTCAATTTTCTTAAAAAGTCTCATTTTTCTTACACTTAAATTTATTGGGAAACCTTTCTCCAAAGAAAGTCTAATGGTCCGTTTGGATTGGGGTGAATCAGGGGATGAGAATTTAAAAAAAATCTCCTAGGGGAAGAGAATCAGGGGGAATAGGGAGAATATATTTTATTGTTGTTTGGGTACCATGATTTTGAACTAGGGGAATCAGGGAGAATATATTTTAATGTTTAATATTGTATTCTCCTTTATTCCCCTTGATTTGGAGGGTAGAGATTTGGAGGGGAATGAGGGGTAATGGGGGTGAATCAAGGGGAATAGTTTCTCCTATGGTAGAAAATTATTAGGTTCCCAAACACAAAAAAAAACTATATCCCCTTGATTCACCCCAATCCAAACAGACCATAAGGAATTTAAGAATTTTTCACATTTTTATGTGATACAGACATACAGTGTTTCCCTTTTGTTGTTATAAGTATTTTTTACACAATCATTACATGTACACCACATTCATTTTAATTTAATATAAACCACTCCGACCCTTTCCCCATTGCAATTCGCCCCCAACTAATCCCGATTAAAAGACATTTATGGTATATTTCGATTGGGGTTAAGCTAATGAATTTAGATGAAGTTTCAATTTCACTCCCTTTCCAAACCAATCTTTTGGTATTCCTAATGGTCTGTTTGGATTGGGGTGAATCAAGGGGAATCAGGGAGAATTTAGCTTTTTGTATAAAAAAGTCCTTTTGCCTGAACTCAAAGCCCCCCAAAGGAGATTGAAAAGGTCCGTTGAGCGCCTCATGGCTATGTCATAATAGATCCGAACACTTGCCCCGGATCGACTTCCATATCATAATTGCTCTAGTGAATAACTAAAGAAAATAGATAGATATAAAAATAGAAGAGAAACAAACGAATTATAGAAATTTCTCTCAAAGGTTCACTAATTATTAGACTGTTGGCGGGTCTCTTTGTATGTGTTGTCCGGAAAGAGGAGGACTCAATGATTATTCGTTCGCCGGAACCAGAAGCAAGGAGAATACAATATTAAGCATTAAAATATACTATTCTCCCTGATTCCCCCTGATTCTCATAGTTCAAAATCATGATACCCAAACAACAATAAAATATATTCTCCCTGATTCCTCCTGATTCTCTTCCCCTAGGAGAATTTTTTAAAATTCTCCTCCCCCTGATTCACCCCAATCCAAACGGACAGTAAGTTACATGAGGTTAATGACCAATCTTGTTCACCTAGATTCACCTTATTTCATTTTCCTTTTTGTAAATTAGCGATAAGGTGAGTTTCGAACCTAGGTACTTCTGGTCACTGACAATAGTCTTTTTCATTAAGTCATTCGATTAACTCAATTCACCCCATTTCATTAATCACATAAATGAAATGAAATGTAATGAATGTAGATGAATGATATTTACAGTTACGTTTCGCCTCGATTCCCTTTAATAAATTAGATAGTGTGAAAGTAATAATTTAACATGTTCATCAAGATTCACCTCAGATACCATAATCTAATAAGTTCAATCTAAACAGACTATTAATTGCTCAAGTCCGTATAAAAATAATTTAAAACGATAATACAAAGAATGACCCTTTTTAACATAGTAGTAATATTTTGATCTCATTGTTAGGGTGAAAGCTCACAGGCAAATTAGTGGCACCACACTTAATTTTGTATATAAAAAGTCTATGAATTTGTTCCAAATAAGTAGAACAAAATTGATGGTGACTTGCAGTAGCTGATTCTAGTTCCCCTGAAACATTCAAAATTAGGGTGCTAACGAAAGTGGAAACCAAAGAGACTTTGGACCATAGTTTTGATAAACAACTATAAAGGTGATGACCATATCAAATAAATATAGCTCATATATGTTGACACATATAACGTGACAACAAAACAAAGATAAATTAAATCAACATATATTCAACCGGCATGATGGAAAAATAATGATTGTTGACTCTACAATCGAAGTATAATTTAATTTTGCATTAATGTTTATAAGGAAGATTTGCATTCACTATTCGTCATATAATTTATTAATATAAATAAAGTATTTAGTAACTGGTTACATACGATTGTTAAGAGTCCTAAAATCAATTAGCAATAGAAAAAGTACTCTAAAATCTTATATATTGACTCGGAATGATATTGATTTTCGATATAAAATGTACATCTTACCCAAAAAAAAAATATATATATATATATAATGTAATTTTGCAGTCACTATCTATCGAATAATTTATTAATATAATCAAAATATTTGACTAATTAGTTAACATGATAAAAATATGAATGTAATTTGTCAGAAGTAACTATTAGTTGGCTAGACTAAAAAAATTATTGAACGTTAGTGTTACATCATATAGATATATTCCTGTAAGTAAGTTGAATTCTCCTTCATCCGTATTTAGGCCCTTGTCCAGCTGGGTTCTAAATCAAAAAATATAGTATATTAATAGGACCAATAATATAGGAAAAATGAAATAATCCTGCCATATTTCAAACTCGTATTTACTTCAATTATCTAGTCATAATATAGTTAGTTACCACTACGGTATAATATTCAGGATATGATAGGACCTGAGTACAGTATAAGTGAATAAGTAATAAAAAAAATCATTACTCCTTCCATCCCTAAATGATTGATACATTTTGATTTTACATGGTCAATTTTTAAAAACTTTGATCAATAATTTTCATTAATCAATAAGAAATAATATAGTCATATGATATCTAGTTAGATGCGTCTCAATATATATTTTCAAACTATCAACTTTTTATAATTTTTTCATATGTAGAATATGAGATATTTATATTTGAAATCGTATTTTATTGACCATGAAAAGTCAAAATGTACCAATTATTTAGAAACGGAGAGAGTATTCAATGAGAGAAAATCTGGCCGGCTTTAGATATATTCCATTTCTGTTAGGATTTAATTAATAACTCAAAGATATGGATTAAAGATCGAACAAGTTTGGGGCTTTCCTTTACTGTTTTTTATGTTAATTCTAGCTGGCCTCTACAAAGCAGGATTCCTACTGTCCCTTAGGTAGTGCACCAAAATATTGCGTATCAAAATCTGCCGACAAATTCAACAATTAATTTTGACCGATAAAAGATTGCTTCAACGTTAATCAAAGTAATGATACATCCTCTATTATTTAACCCAATAACATTGTTATTCGAGTTTTACTATTATCGATAAGTGAGATTGTAATTACAATATAATAATTTCCCGTTTACCTAGTTATCAGCCCAATAACAAAAATAATAATAAAAATGAAAAAGAAAAGGCCTTCTATTAATCTAATGATAGAGACTAACAAGGGATTTTATCAATATCAAAGTGATATCTATCTAATACACAACTTATGAGTAGTCCCAATACAAAATAGGGTTAAAGGCACGTCTGATTACACATGTTTGTTGTTGCTACATTATCTTTTAGTCACATATATTTGCTGTCTCGTCACCTTTTGATCACACATGTTTTATTTTATTTCATTTGGTCACACATACTTACAAAAGTTGCTTTAGTTATGACTGTCGGCAGAATGTCAAATTAATTTTGGAATGTAAAACATATGACATTGTAAATTTGTCCAACTCGTAAGACATTCTCATGAACGTCACATATTATTAAATTTTCAAATGTAACTTAAATTTTACGGCAATAGCAACTAAAACCACTTTTATAAAGATGTGTAGTGAAACAAAATAAAATATATGTGATAAAAAAAATGACTCGACTATAATCAAACATACCTTTAACCATACAAAATATATAACACTACTATTATTCAATTACTGCAAGAAAGCCTTATGGTGTGTTTGGATTGGGGTGAATCTAGGTGAGGGTAAACATTTAAAATTAACATATGTTAGGGGAATGTAGGTGAAACTATTATAATTCCTGTTTGGATACAATTACCCTTCACAAGGTAAAACAAAATAATTAATAACTTGAAAAACAACATTATAAAATTATTAACTATGAAACTGACATTTATATCCTTCTCTTTATTCTACACAAATACCTTGTTTTTGTTTGTAAATTAAATATTATTAAAAATAAAAACATTAGCAAAATATAAATATGCTCTATAATAAAAATATATATAAGAAACGTATCAATAACTTTAACAAAATGAACATACACATGTTTAACAAAAGATAAACATAAACAACAAACATCGTGTACTTAATTATTAGTATACCTATAGTACACAAGGATTTACAACAAAGAATATGTCAATGCTCGTATATGTTGTTTTACATACATTGCAAAGGGGATTTGATAATTAGATGATTAATTAAAAAAAATGATTAACACCGATTATTGCACTAGGAGAAA
Source organism: Echium plantagineum (assembly GCA_003412495.2). NCBI lineage: Eukaryota > Viridiplantae > Streptophyta > Magnoliopsida > Boraginales > Boraginaceae > Echium > Echium plantagineum. The sequence goes on along the minus strand of CM016566.1, from coordinate 2,081,967 downwards.
AAGTTAGACGTAGCAACAAACAAATATAATACACACGAATTTAAATTTGAAAAGCAAAAAAATATGATCTTTTTATTATTCAAGCGAGAAAGAAAGAGCAGCCAAGAAAAAACTATTTTTTTAAGCGGAAAAAAAATAGTTGGCAAAAATACGCAAGAAAGAAATGAAGCGGCAATTTATATGATGAGGGAAATAGATTTTTTTAGAGGGAAATAATATTTGGCGGAGAGTAATATTATTGATGGGTAGTTTAGTCTCATCTAATAATAATAATAAAAATTAATTCGTTAACCTAACATTATCCACCGATTTGGGGGTGAATGATTTGAGGGTGAATGGAGGAGAATGTGTTAACCTACATTAACCTAGATTCACCTACATTAACCTTAAAAAAAACAAAAAACTGGTTCCAAACGGGGTGAATGATAAATTTCACCTAAATCCACATAGGTTCACCCCAATCCAAACGAACCATTAGAATATGCCATGGTTTAGGGTAATGTTGTATGTTCTCAGTGGATGATCGAAAACGTTATTGAAATTTAATCAACCTAAAGACCTTTTCATAAGAGTAAACGCTAACCTAAAAAGATTCAAATTGGAGTACTACAAAGAAAAATGTTTGAATTAATCATCTAATTTAACGTGTTTGACCATTGACCCACTGACTCACTAGCTTCACTTATTTATACCGCTACATATTATGTATCGGTAGTGTAGCCGGTTTCTCGAAATTAAAATAAAAAATAGATTAATTGGTATCTCTAAATTGGGTAATTCTTAAAAAATGTCACGTTTTTATATTTACTATTAAGTGTTTATAGGGTTTCACTATAAAATTAATTAACAATAGAGAGTAGTCCAAATTCTTATATAATAACCCGGAAGGACACCGATATTCGATGTGGGTGTGCACCTTAACATGTTAAATAAAACTATAATATGAAATCGGAGTTCAATTGAGAATGTAAGTGGATTTAAAGTTAATGTGACACTTAATAAAGTGAGTTTAATTTAAATTTTGTTGTGAATGGTCTTAAAACTAAATATTTCATCAACTTCGCCACAACTATTCGCTAGAGGTATAAATTACAATATCCGTAAATTGAGAATAAACAGTATACACACATCAGAGCAGTGTTCAATTTGGAGGTGAAATTACTATTTTACCCCCAAATTAACTTTCTCAATACTACATTTTAAAATAGAAAGACACAATAGTCATTTCATTATCAAAATTCACTGTTTTGATGTGTATAACAGATCAGATACTCCATTCAGCAGAAAGTCAACGCACCAATTAAAAAAGCATGAAAGATTCCCTCAAATACAGTTTTGACTGTTGACCGGAAAGAACACGATTCAACACCCCCCTCCCCCTCCCTATAAATAAATACTCTCATTTTTCATTTCCTCCTCAAACTATTTCATATTATTACACACAAAAAGCAACCTATCACAAAGAAGAAATCCTACTTTTCGTATACTCGAACTATCGATTAATTTTCAATTTAACTCTACATAATTTCGTTTTATCAATTCAACGATTAAAAACGCATACCAAACATGGCCTACGGAGTAACACTATCGAACTCGCCGGTCTTCACGCCGTCTCCTCGACCGCCGTCAAAGTCTCCGTTATCTCCGTTGACTTCTCGACAGTTGACTTTTCGCCCCCCGCAACTAACGCCACGTGGAATCAGCATAAAGATCCAACCAGCGTGTTCCACGTCATCATCTTCAACGGTTTCCAAGAGGAAGAGACAGATGAGGATTGATATTCCAGTTGCGGATTTGAGAATTGAAGGAGTTATAGGGATACAGAAGGAGAAGGAGAGAGTGGATGAGGTGGAGGTTGAAGGGGAGGGGTATAGTGTGTTTTGTAAACGAGGGAAAAGGGCTCAGATGGAGGATAGATATGCAGCTGTTTTGGGGATTCAAGGGGACTCAAAGCAGGTATAAACTTTTTCTGATAATCCAAAATCTGTAATTGACGTTTTTGTTTTTTCGTATGATTTATCAATTTTATTAATTATTTTGATAACTATAAATTTGATATCCTTATATTTGTATTTTAGAAGTTTATTTTATTGTAATTTTTTTTCGAAATATACTCATTCCGTAACTGGTGGTGAAAATTGATACGAAAGGGAAGCTCAATCAAATTGAATTGGAGTAAAGATTTAATTTGCTTCTGTATATGAATATATGATCAGTAGAAATAATCCAGATAAATGTGAAACTGATTCTGTAATGGGATTTTATATCATAATCTAAAGGTTTTGAAACTGTATGGCAGGCTTTCTTTGGTGTGTTTGATGGTCATGGAGGAGCCAAAGCTGCAGAATATGCAGCTGAGAATTTGGGTAGGAATATTGTTGATGAAGTGTCGAAGAAGGGCGAGGAAGGGATTGTAGAGGCTGTGAAAGAGGGTTATTTAACGACGGACATGGAGTTTCTGAAGGAAGATGTTAATGGTGGAACTTGCTGTGTGACAGCGTTGATACGTCAAGGAAATCTGGTGGTGTCAAATGCTGGGGATTGTAGAGCTGTGATCAGTCGTGGAGGAGTTGCGGAGGCGTTGACTGTTGATCATAGGCCTTCTAGGGGAGACGAGAAAGAAAGGATTCAGAATAATGTAAGTATAGTTTATTGTTTGTTGCATTTAGATGGTATACTTGAAAGTTATCATCCAAACTTGAAATCATAATTGTTACTGATGGGTTTCGGTATGCAAATTGCAGGGTGGCTATGTTGACTGTTGCCGTGGTGTTTGGAGGATACAAGGCTCTCTTGCTGTATCCCGAGGAATAGGTGATCGCCATCTTAAAAGTTGGGTTATAGCAGAACCAGCGACAAGGACACTCAAGATTTCTGAGGAATGCGAGTTTTTAATCCTTGCTTCAGATGGACTCTGGGATAAGGTCGATAGTCAGGAGGCAGTTGATGTAGTCAGGCCTTTCTTCGTAGGTGTTGCCAACACTGATTCCCTTTCTGCTTGCAAAAAGCTTGTGGAGCTTTCCTCGAGTAGAGGTTCATCTGATGATACTAGCGTCGTGGTAATTAGATTAGATCAATTCGCTTCTTAATTTTGTACCCTGTCGTTGTAATTAGATTAGATCAATTCGCTTCTTAATTTGGTAGCATGTTGTAGCTAAGCCGGAAGATTATGCAGTGTATTCTAGATTTAGACATTGCATCCAAGATGCATACGGCTTCAATGAAAGTTTCATGAGATTGTTAATATTTCCTGAGATTGTGTTTGCTAAAGGTATACAGAAACCTGTATACCTCGAACAAACATTACATTTGTACTTCGGTACCACTTCTATATTTCAAAGAAAAACAACCTTACAGTACTCACTAATAAGGTACATCTTGTTATGCTCTTGTTACATATTCACCTTACCATCTTTAATGCAAGTTAGTGCTAACATGACCTGAAGCTACTCGAGTTCCTAGCACGACATATTTCGATTCACTAACACAATATCAGATTTGAAGCTGTAGATCGATTAGTTTCAACAACTACCCAGTATCGCTAAGCAGGTCGCTTTGTTTTAGTGCTCAGCTAACTTTGCCAAATATATAGATCAGTCAATTTGTGTCTCGTAAAAAGCTTTGTTTGCTATTTAAGATGGCATCACCAAGGAGTCAGTCCTATTTCTTCTAAAATCACGAAGAATCAGTCGATAAAAAAACCCTACAAAGATGTAACAAAAACAATTTTCAATAGAAAGCTTAGTGTCTGCCCTTTTGCCTACTAATGCGAAAAAATGCCTATTAAGCAATTGTTGTTCATGGGTATGAATGTATGATAGTATATCTGAACCTGAGAAGTCAAGCGTCAAGGCCCATTAGCTCAGTTGGTTAGAGCGTCGTGCTAATAACGCGAAGGTCGCAGGTTCGAGACCTGCATGGGCCATAAAACACTATATTTTTTTAGGTGCTCCATGGAGTACTTCGATGCAGGTTTTCGGAGAAAGATGAACATGGAAGTTGTATTGTGCAACCGAAAAGAGAGATCAACATAAAACACTATATTTTTTTAGGTGCTCCATGGATTACTTCGATGCAGGTTTTCCGAGAAAGATGAACATGTACATGGAAGTTGGAACTTGTATTGTGCAACAGAAAAGAGAGATCAACACATTCAGAAACCAACAAAATTGAAGCCATTTGGTAAACATTTAAATGAAATGTATTGTATTAAGGATAGAAGTAAGAATTCTAATAGAGCAGTTTTCAATGGAAGGTAATAGACAGGATAGACTAGATCAGGGAGCTTTTGTTTTTGCTTACAGTATAATTTACATGATTACATCTATGTTACAAGAAGAGCGGTCAGCTGAAACCCCCTCTGGTCGATCAAGCGTGTCCTCGTTTATAACCTTACTATATCATAAGTCTGATGGTGGGAAAGGTTTAACTTATATTTAACCAAGTCCGACCATCAGAAAGTAAATACCAATTGCATTGGTGAACCATGATTCACGTTGTGCTGGGATGTGTGCGGAGTATCTATCAAACAAGCTATCTACATCTCTACCAATTGAAGTTGAATATGTGTGCCAATTATCTTGTACTCCCAAAACCAAGTTCCACAATTTCTCAACTCGTCTTTAATGGGATTTACTTGAATGTTTATACCTGAAATTTAAGTAGATGATGTAACTTGTAATCATTTAAGATTTGAGACCAGAAACAGAATTATCGAGGAAGAATTGAAATAGAAGTGAAGGACTGAGTTGAGTTTGTAGGTGTCTACCAATCTAGTAACTTCAGTAAAACAATGTTCAACTAAAACAATACTCGTACCTGAGTCTCCTCCAGATGTAATTGTCATCTTGTGGCCATCTGGAACTTCAAATGCATGATTACCCTACATGAAAGGAAAAAGCAAAAGACAGTAAGTACCAATGTTTAAGTCGTATCATTAGATCACTGTCAGTCTGCCATTTCGAAAAATATTTGAACGAAATACATCGTGTTAAGTTATCGTAAGCTCACAGCCATTACTTGCAAAGAAACCTTCCCTATGAAAGTGCCAAATGCTGCTACAACATTACTAAGTTTTCATGTTTTCTCGTTCTGTACCATTTGCCATTTGCACGGTGATAGTAATTATGTTAGTTTGACTAGTTCTAAAACAACAAGAAATTTCTGGGAGTAGATGTGTATTTCATTTGCTTCCATTATGATCTGACCTGCAAGGTTACATCAACCGCTTCAAACTCTGCATTTCCATGTAGTATTACTTTTAGTGCCTCGAAGCGCTTCACATCATGCTTCCAGTAAATGTTATCAGGGCAATTCCAATCAATACCGCCATTTAATATCTTGACATTCTCTAATCTACATTTTGCACACCTGGATAAAAAACAGTAAAATTAGGATTTAGAACTATTCAATAATTGAAGGGGAAAACAGTTCGTATAACATAGGAACATCGTAAGGTAGCCATGAATCTAAGATTCAAAGCATCTTATTTAACAACATAATAAAGAAAAGAATGGAGCCAATATAGGAAATTACCCATCTCCATACTGCAAAATATTTTCACCATTAACATTGGTTTTTGTTGACCCCATGATGTTGTTGGCTAAAATAATTAAGCTGCCATTAAGCTGAAATCAATAGAACTCGATCAGTTTTAACCAACAAATAGATTGCCTCTCCGTTTATGAGTGAAGAATACTTACCTCCACATCTCTCCATAGAAACTCTGCAACCTCTACTTGTAATTCAGAACCTTTAGAAATAGAACCACCATGAAACTGGAATATGAGGAGATAACATGTCACATTTTGTTTCTTTCGAAATTGCAATAAACATGGCTGCACAGATTTGTATGTTATAGCAAAATGACAAGGCATCATTAATAATATACTTGAGAGCCTGAGATGGACGTATAATACTTCTTAAAGCTCACAAATTTAAAAAGAAGGTGTCATCGTTAACTTATTATTATGCTCCTCTGTCACTTCAACAGAATCTATATCACTGTAACTATTGCCCATAAGACTTCCCTAGTGCCCTTGATACTATTTCCTGGTTTCTCCAATTATTGACACCATCAGTTTTGTACAGTCAACAATGATACATGCACTACGTGAACGACAACTAGAGAATGGACTGTAAGAAGATAGTGTATTAGTCACGAGAGCTCACATGAGCAATTGGTTCATATACACTCCATTAATAGAAATTACACACAGAAAGCCAATGCATCAGAAATGGAAAAATGTAAATTGAACTGGATATGGAATAATCAAAAGAATAAGGAGAGAAATTGCAAGCTTACCTTTTGCCTGGTGACTTCCCATAAAGGACCCAGAGCTGGATGAAGAAGAAGTAAATATGGAGGTCCGCAATCAAGATAATGTTCGTTAGTTCCAATCTGCAAAGCACAATAGAGCAATACTTCAAATTTTGGAAATAGAGAGATCTTATCAACTTATAGTTGAATATTTTATGATATACCAAAAATATAAAGAAGATCACGACATACCCTTGGAATATCTATATCACAATGTGAGAGAATATCATATGCATTACGCATGATGTCCAACAAGGACCCTTCTGGAGTCTGCAACATAGGGTTATCAGTTACATAAGGTTGTAACAAGATCAGGGCTGGAAATAAACAACTTAATATAGCACGGCATAGCCTCATAAATATAGCAGTACCACTAACATGACGAGAAGAATGCACAGTATAAAGTGGATGGAGAAATTTCCATGTTACTTTCTTTATATGATAGAGAATGGTATGTCGAGTAGAGAAAATGAGAGCTCCCAATCTATAAAAATATCTTCTTGGCAAAGACTGGAAAGGAAGAAGGAAGGTCGCAAACTCAAATACAAAGAAGAACTGACCAGAAAAGATGTCACCAGCACCTTGACTAACAAATCATTTCAAAAAGCCATTACTACAAAGAGATAATCAAATTACCAGAAATCAATACTAAAATGATAGCATTTTGATGACACTCGGATGATCTGAACTAATAATAGTGCAAGTTAAATTGCAGATCGGCAAATATGAAATTTAGGAAATTCTAGTGAAGTACTTCACCATCATGGTGCCATGTGATGATTAATGGCAGCTGCTTTTATGAGTCTTGGATTGTAACATCGCAAATTCACTCAAATAAGAAGAAATTCGAATGAATAACATGGTATCCACACCTATACCTGGTGCAATGAATTGTTATTCTGTCTCCTTTTCTTCTTAGCAGACGATGTGACCTTCTTTCGTTCATTATACACTATAAACGTGTCTAGCTCGGCTGTCAATGAGATGAAGGCAACAATATCAATTTCACATATATGAGAAAAGGCAGCACCATCTCTTAATATAACATTAAAATGTTGTAGAAGTCCACACCTTCCACGCCATTGTAACAACGAGATGAGAAGATATTAGTGAAGTTATCAGCAATGTTCTGCATCGTACACTCCAGGCGACCCCCAGGGGCACTAAGAAGTAAATGTTGATGAAGTTAGTATAATAACTAACAAATATAAATGCTGCTATTTGGATGGTTGGAAAAAAGTTTCCAATCCAAAGTTATCTAGAAAATTAGAGCAAATTAGGTTCACTGCATGTCAATGCACCATACAACAACACTACATGCTTCCTTCCTCTAGATATAAAATTCATTTTCCTGTCATCGTTCCTATCATCTAAAGGAACACATAAAAGCATTGGGGGTGTAAAATGCACATGACATAGTTTGTGTCATTAATCCCAGAGAAGCTGACTGGATGTTATGCCAGCATACCTGTGTTTAATTCCGAACTGGTCAATGTATGTCACAGGCTTCTTCACGTTAAGGACCAAGCCTGGTAAACTCTTGTCGTCCTTGCTAGACCCAATTTGTTCAGCAGAATGAAGATCTATGTATAGGATGTTTGTGTTGGCAGGAAACTCAGCCTGCAAACTTGACAACGGAAGAAATTCAGCATTGGTAAATGTGTTATTATTAAGTCTGAGAAATCAAAAGATAAAAAAGAAAATAAAATTAAGAGGAGATTGCATGAGAATGATGTAAAACAGTTTATGGTTTATTATCATAAGCTGAAAAGTCATGTGACTATACGACATGATTGTCAGCTTTTTTAGGCAGCTTATATGTAAAATCAACTACAAAAAATCTTCAATGCAATGCTTTTCACTACTAGGCTCCTTATAAGCTATGCTCTATTTTAGATGAACACAAAATAAGGATCCGACATTATTATGAAACACATTATTTTAAAGCCTACTCTTATTTGCAGATTATAAACCACTACAATGCGCAGGCAACTCAAAAGATCCAACCATTTCAAGGTTTCCTAAGGAAGAATACATTGAAGAGAAAGAATTACAGTCTAGCTAGTTCTCAAATAGAAGTGAATCAAAATAAATGCAGCTTGTAAGTATAAAAGACCTTGTTTAATCACACTAGAACCATCCAGTGCAAATCACAGTATCTTGACAAAAGGAACAAAAAACCTTCATATCGAAAAAAAAATTCCTGGTTGCTTGATCTAAATTTTAACAATACAAGTAATAGGAATTTGACTTTGTGATCTCTATATCAGATTATCAAGAAATTCTTCTAATAGAAACATTAAGCAGATACCTGGTAGGAGAAAGAGGCTTTTCCGTGATCCCAAACTTGTCAAACTCCGTATACTCAATGCAAGAGAATCCGTATTCCCATTGGCCATAGTGATTTTTCTTCTCAACAAGAACATTAACGCCTTCAGTGGCCCCTACGTTTCTCTCACATGAAGCAAACCCCAATTTCTGAAAGAACAGCGGTACCAACAATATAAAAAAAGACATTATCTAATTAATCAACTCCTACCACATATTTCATATTCAGATAGCAGTAATGAAGAAATGTCATTAATCTATACCGTATCAGGGGTTATATAATCATGATAAACATAAGAAATGATTCATTTATCTTCTTGGCTCTTCTTACTTGATAATTTAAGACTAAAAAATAAGGGACAAGAATGTAGAGGCTCTAATGTATCAGTAGGAGATGGATTGAATATATACATTATTTCATTTTAAGAGGTGTCTTTTATTTTCAAGGAGCAGGTTATTTTGTTTGTTTTCATTTATGTAATAATACAAAAACTTCAGGTTCCACCTTGTGATGATGCAGGCCAATCCCTGCCAATGCCAAGAGGGTCAAATCTGTAGCGGCAACAACATTACTGCAATGTATTCGTGAAGTGAGTGAAAAAAAAAAGGACACAACAAGATAAATTATGAGTGCAAAAGAGTTAACCTGACTTGACGTACAGTTGCACCTTTTCTGCCATGATTATAAAACCACTGAAAGATGCCTTTATCATATGCTAGTTTCCATATCACACCATGACCTCCAGGCTTGCATACAGGAACAAGTGGCCCAGTAACTAACCATTGGCCATCTTCTGCACTAATAGCTGGCACAAGAGGCTAGATATCGGTAACCACAATTAGCAAATGCAAATCGGCTAGCTGAGATAAACATTCTGATGCACAAAAAAACCATAAATCTGCATATCTGAACATCTACCTGCTCAAAGAACTGGAAGCTTGATTTTCCTCTTCCAAACCATTCCAGTTGTCCACAAAGTGTGGTAATACGTTTGTGATTATTCTTTGCCGAACTTGTCATTATTGCAACAGGGGTTATGCATTGTTTCCCATACAATTTGAAATACAGGAATTCTCTAGCCTGAAAATAGTAACTCACGCTTATTCATATGCCTAAAGTGGTCATCTAAAGGTAATAAATGTCGTCAGGAACAGTTATGTTGATACCTGAAGATCTCTAATAAGACCCTCCAATAAAGTCCGTCCGCAATATGGAAGCATTGCAGCAGGAAGGCATTCTCCTGTCTGCGGATCAACCAACCCAAGCCTGTCTGCTGACCCTCCAAGTGGATAAATTTCTCCCAAGTCTGGTAAACCCTGTAAGTCGATTAAAACCTATAATGATAAATGACATGCTAAAAAAGACCCTTTTATGGATAAAGCGTAGTAAAAGGACTCACATCTAGCCCCCAAAGAGCTGCTTCAGATGCATACTCTTTATCTTCAGAAAGATCAAGGACGTTAGGAGGATGAATTTCAACAAGCTGACGTTGTAAACTTTTATTCATGGGCTGAGACCAATTGAAATGCTGCCCATCATCAGACGATTGAGAAAGCAGCTCAAGGACAGTGACTTGGTACCTGGACCAGTAGATATGAACTCTTGCATCTAAATCTAAGAATGCAACTATCAGCTATTTTTACCATATTGATAGTGTCACTAAAAGAGACTGTGAATTCATAGCCCCTCGCCTAAACAAATAATCTCAACCTAGTGACATTGTCAACAGTGTATTGTTCATGCCCATATAACTTTTTGTCATTCTAACCATGCCTTATGGAGGCCAAATTTCTATATTATATAAGTTTTGAATATAATGCATCAGATCGAAGTGGCTCATAACACTACCTAAAATATATTGAGAATAGTAGATAGAATTTGCACTTCACTCCTGGCTCATGACCTCAGGGGGGTATGGATGCATACTATCCCCCGCCTAAGCATCCCCCGCCCTACTTAGGCGGGAGCCTCTCCAAAGGCATTGGGGCATATAGATGTTGATGTAACCTAGATTCATCATATTAATTAAAACCTTTAAAGCAACATGAAAGCCAACATCTTTACACAATTTCACATAAACATGGAAATATAAACATATGTAGAACTTGATTAAAAGAGTAGTGAGTACTCACCCGATGATACCTCCAATACAATCATAAAACTTCTCCACTTCACCAAGAACCTTCAACAACGATCTCAACGCTTCAATCTCATCTTCTCTAATCCCAACACCCCCAAATCCACCCTTCACATCCCATTTCTCAATCATCTCCACCAAAACATAAAGAGCACTCTTCAACGAACTCCTCTTCGAATTCGTTGACCCGGAGTCAAACCCCCCTCCACATAACACATGCTCTTGTCCAGCAGCCACCACACACTTCAACAAAAACAATTCATCCTCACTTACATCAACCCCCTCAAAAATCCTACCCAAATTCTTCTTCAAGAACACTTTCACTCTGGAATCAGAATCAACTATTTTAACCTTTTCTTGCAAATTTTTGGCCTTTTTGAGCTTTCCTTTCAACTCTCTCAAACGCTTAATCTCTTTGAAAAAGTCAAACTCAGGAGCCGGAGGCGACTCAATAGGAGCAGTAGAAACTCGAGAAACAAAATCACATTGTCTTCTTAATTGAATTGATGAAGTAAATGAGCTCAAAGGCTTCGTGTGATAATTCAAGAAAAACAAAACGGCATTAGATGGTTTATTGAGATTATTATTACTGTTTAGGATACTATATTGTGTGTTGAATTGTGAAGGTGAGCTGGCCATTGATGAAGGTTATGTGTGAAAGAATTGTGTCCTCCCTCTCCTCTATGTTGTTCTTTGTAGGGGGGGAGGGGGGGGGGGGGGTAGGGGGGTAGGGGGGATAAGACAGAGATGCTGGAAGCATATGCCGAACGGACATAAGGAGGTGGTCAGTTGAAACAATAAAATCATGTGAAATTTGTCCAATTGCCTCATCTTGTAGGCATCGTTTTCATTGGGTTATCTATATCTTGCTTAATCTCACGGCTAGTTTTATAAAGACTAATAAATAAAAAATGTTTTTTCCAAAACGAAAGTTTGATGTGGTAGTGACATTTATGGACTTATTTTTATTTTGCACCCTCTATTATCGTTGAATTTTTAAAGTACATCCTAATATTTTTTTAAGTCTCAATTTATCTTCTATATTACGTTTTGTCTCATTTTGCCCCCTAAAACGCAATATTACCCCTGAACTTATGTTAATAAAAGGACAAAATTGGAATAGCACATTTAGTAATGTTTTGAGGCATTTTTTGAAAGGCTAGCGATAATGCCAGAGCAACTTTACTATCGCCAGAGCAAAATCATACTCAATTCCTTTTATACCCTTTTCATAAAACTATATTTCCATCGTAATTTCAATTAATAATTATAAAATTTATTCATGTTTTCATTATTCGAATAGAAATAAAAGTATTCAATCGTTAACAATCAATATTGTAATTATAAGTCATAAAATCAAAGGCACAAAAGGAATTGAGCATGATTTTGCTCTGGCGATATGAAAATCGCTCTGATATTATCGCTAGCCTTTTTAAAACTTATAAAACATGTATATTTATATTTAGAGTAATGACAAAATCATAAATTAAAAGGCCACCCCACCATTGTCTCCTTCGCCACCCCCACCCCCACCGGCCACCCCCAAATCTGCACGTATAGGATGAAGGGTGCTAGCTTTTGGAGTGTGATGATTAAGAGCACTGTTGCTCAAAATAGTGAGGATAGTATTGTTAGTGGTATTGTCTCTACTGTTAGACATATAGTGAATAGTTGGAGAGGAATTCCCAAATCTAAAGCCAATTGGGTGTTCTGTGTGGAATGGGGGTTTTATCTTAGAATTTTTGCTTGATGTAATTGTTTGGCTTTTGTAATACAAGATTATCCCCAGAATTGATCTATTTTTGCCCCGAAAAGGTTGCCGGATTTGGTTTCAAAACACTCCATGTTTTTTGCCTTAAAAAATTGTTCGATTGTTGAAAGAATCTTGTCCCGAAAAGATCGTCCCAATTAGGAAACATTTGGTCCCACAATATTTGTCCCGAGAATTGGTCTAATTTTGTCGAGGATGCAAAATGAAAATAAGTCTTTATTTAGCCCTATTGTGACATCCAAAATAACGCCCAAGTATGTAAAAAACACAATTGAAGTAACACACAAATTCATCATGCAATTACCACTAGACTATGGTAGTCCAGACAGAATATTTTCGCTTAAGAAGCATCGTCCTTTTTCAAATGAGATGAAAGATATTATTTGACACAGAAGTGGGAAGCGACATTGGATAGAAAATAAATTTCGTCCCTAAGAGATTGTCACATTTTGACTTTTGGTGATCAACAAAAACACGATTTAAAACATAAATATCTATTATTCTAAATGCGAAAAAATTATAAAAAGTTAATATTTCAAAAATATATATTGAGACGAATCTAACAAGGTCTTACAAGACTACATTATCTCTTATCGTTTAATGAGAATTCATGATCAAATTTTATAATGTTTGACTAACAAAAGTCAAAATGTGACAATCTTTTAGGGACGGAGGGAGTACTATAGTAGCGTGTAGCGTGTGTGCCTCTCATCCTGTTTAGAAGTCCCTAGTATCAAATGTCTGTTGTTTAAAATTACGAACAAGGAAGGGGTATGCCTCTCATCTTGTTTTTCGACACCCTTCATCCATAGGAGGAAGATGCATAAGAATGGGGAACTGCAACCCCATTCTTCTCTACTACGGTGAAGAGAAGTTGAACTGCAACCCGGTCTTCCCGCGATCATACTCGTGTTGTTTCAGAATATGGCAGTAGTTTACCTGGAAATATGAGTACATAGTTGGAAAGTTATACACCAGAAAATTCAGCGTTATATTAGGCGAAAAGAATGAAGAGAACCCTGTACTCGCATCTTCCTAGTTCCCAGCCCTAGGACTCAGGCCACTTATTTAGGCAGTCATTTGACACAATTTCAGAAACTATAACCCCATTCCCCAATCACTCTGTGTACTATGGTATGAAGTTCTCGGTATCTTCAAATGATCCTGCTTCTAAATCGTTGAACCCAAACTTCGAAACATCAGTTTTTGGTATCAAAGCTACAGTGTACTATTGGTATGAGATCTCACATGAAAAGAAGTATGCAGATTTTCAGTCTGGCCCTTCTGATAATATACATAACATGAAAGACTAATAAATAGGACATGAAAATCATATGACTAACCTCCATGCGGAAAAACCTGGTAGGTACAACAATCCCAAATCCCGCTGAACTTCGGAACGACTCCAAGAACTTATGGAAAGAGAGATCACGATATGCCTTCTCAGTTAATTTGTTAAGGCTTCCAGTGCAAGCAAAAGCATGGGCATGAATACCAGCGTTTCTCAATACCTTCAGGGGAAGATCAAATGACATATCTACAAAAGCAGTTAACGCAAGGTCTCCTCCGACATAGTCCAATTCAGAAGTAGATTGCTCATTCATAGTATCTCCTCTAATTTGCCTTCTGGGCTCAGCAGGGCCAACACCCCTTGTTTTAAAACCCCACATCAATGTTGGTCCCCCTAAGGTGCCAACCGGGGAGGAATTTCCCCCAACGAAGTATCTATTAGGTAGATAAGAAGGCATACTTGAAGATCCACTTCCCCAGGGGAGAACAACACCAGCAGACACTCCAAAATTCAGAGCAGCACGATAGAATCCCAAGGGGAGAGCATAACGAAAATCAAACTCCTGCTCCAATTATTTAATGTTTAGAGTTTAACAGTTGAAACAATCAAGAGAATCCTCATATAAATAAAAAGATAAAGAGGCCATATATCAACTCGAAGTATGAACCATAGCGTATCATATGATTAGATATTGACCGAGAACGCAGCAGTTAGAAACTGTGATTTCTAGCAGATCGGATGAAATTATAAGTTAGGTGACATCAAACTACTCGCAATCAAACAAAATAGAGGAAGGGGTATGTTGTCGTGGCTCGAAGCCATAATAAGTTTACTTATTTAAGCCTAAACAAAAAATTTACTCAGTTCCATGTTTGAACAAAGAGGCAACAACGTAGAAAAAGAATGTCGATTATATGATGTGGGGGAGTGTTAAGTGGGCTAACCTGGCGGAGAAAGCGCATGCTGCGAAAATCAGGTATGAGACCACCAATTTGGGAAGTAGAAAGAAAGGCATATCCACGAGTAGGCCTCAGAGATGAGTTTCTTCTGTCCATGCTAAATGTATACTTCAATGCTGAAACTGATCTATGTCCAAGCTGCCTTCTCACTGTCTCACAGGACATTTGGGATGGGTCCATTAAAGTTCGCCAGGATAAATTATATGATAAATCATGATTTTCAGTTGATAATAAGCCAAGAGATAGGCCTAATGCTTGCTCCTTATAAGAAGAGAACTTCAACCAATCTTGAGAGAGCAAAGAGACTCGAGCTGTCACGGGTGTACTCAATCTTCTGAATCTGGGTAAAGATACACCAGTGCTGATTTCAGAGGCCTGATTCAATCCATAAGCTAAAGAACCATCCCATATATCTCCGTAACCAAACAAGTTTCTCAAATTCAGTGATCCTTGCATTAACCAGGATCTAGCCTACGAGAATACATCAACCTTTAAGAATCTATGTGTAACTTCAAAAACAAGTAGTCAAATATGCAATACACATAGTAAGTAATACTCACTCCATCTCGAAAAGAACGTCCACTTTGAGTTTTAATTATGAGAACTAACGAACCTCTACATCATTAATTGACACACATAACTTCGATTGAATCAAAACTATCACTTTAGCATTAAATACAGTAAGAATAATAACATTTACTCCCTCCTTTCCATGAACATTCTCTAGTCTGATTTTCAATTGTCAACTTTTTCGCCAAATATTATACAACGCCTATGAAAAAATAAATTCAATCCAATATTTAAAAAAGTCAAAAATAAATTCCAACACAGACAATCTTTACGGAATAGAGGTACTATTGCATTTTTATATCAGATATTATACAACATATATAATCTGAGTGCGAACCGTCAAAATTCAAAACTAGAAAATCTTTATGAAATGTAGGTACTATTACATTTCTATAACAAATTTTAACCACAACATATATAATTTGATCACAAAATCCAAAATTCAACCATCAGAATTCAAAATTGGACAATCATTTTGAAATGCAGTACCTCAGGCTTAGCATACACTCCAAAATCACTAAACCAAACCTTCTTCGCTTCTACAACTTCAACAACAATGTTCGCCGTCCCAGGCAACTCTACCGGCCCAGAATCGAGCACAACCTTCACCGAATCAAACACATTAAGCCTCTGAAGCGCAATTTGAACGTCCTGAGCCGCAACAAGCATCTCCTGCACAGTCGAGGCCGATTTCAGTGGCTCCAATTCAGCTTCAATTACCGAATCCTTTGTCTTCGTGTTGCCTTTAATCAATACATTGTGGACACGTAAGTTGACCTTCTCGGTTCTAATCCGGTTCATCAATTTCTCAATCTTTTCCCGGTCGAATGAGGCGTCTAGAGATTGACTTTGATAATCGTTGGATTCGATGTCCTCGTCGTTGACTTCGGTTTCTTCGTCATCGTTGACTTCGGATACGGCGGATGGGGGTTCGTCGGAGGCCATTGATGGTTGCAGTTAGCTTGGGGTTTAGGGGTTTAGGAGTTTAGGTGTTCCTTGCTTTATTTGATTTAGGCTTAATTTCATTAGGGCAACTGAACTATTTTTTAATTCCCAAATAGGCACCTGATGACCTTTTTGTAACAAGTAGGCCCCTGGATCCCAAATAGGCACCTAAACTTTCATTTTTCACAATTTTTTGAATTTCTCAGTTTTTAAACATTTCAAAATTCTTTAACCGAGGGGCAAGTTAGTCATATTAAAAATATGACTTTTTTGAGACAATTTTTGAGAAAAGTTCAGTGCCATTACTAAATAAAATTTTAGGAGCAAAAAAATTGAATAAAACTCTTTGAGCTCTTTTAAAAATAAATACAATTATTATATATAAAAAAACTAAAAAACAAAATCACTCCCTACACCCCCTACCCCCAACCCACCCCTACCCCCTACCCCCCCCCCCCCCCCCCACTCACCCCTTCAGTCGACCTGCAACACCCGCCTAAACAAAAAGGTCATACATCTGACCAAGATCAGCAACATTACCACGTGAATACAAAACAGTGAGTTTAACCAACGGATTCTTGATAGGAGATTTAATTGTTACTAAGGTTTAAGTTAGATTCTATAGTTATGGGTTCTTCATATTCATGATTTAGAGTGCATAGTTGCACTGTCAGTCTTGGTTTCTTGGATATATTATACAGGAAAAATTATTGATTTTTTGTGTGTTTTTGATGGGGCTTGTAGCAAAAAATAGATGAATTGAAGGAGTGAAAAGGGAATATAAAAATGGCGGAATTGAGGTTGTAATTCGTGATCGAAATATTGTTCTGTCTGGGGTGGGGTGAGGGTGGGGTGTAAGGTTGAAGATGATGTTTTAATGGGGTTGAGTTAAATATTTTATGGTTTGGGGTTAAATGGGGGTTGGGTTGAAGTTGGGTTAGATTAAAAGTAGTTGAGTTAGTTTTTATGTGTAATATGACTAATTTGCCCTTCATCGAAAATTTTAAAATCTGAGAAATTAAAAAAATTGTGAAAAACGAAAGTTCAGTTGCCTATTTGGGAATTAAAAAATAATTCAGGTGCCTATTTGGGATCTAGGTGCCTACTTGTTACAAAAAGGTCATCAAGTGCCTATTTGAGAATTAAAAAATAGTTCAGGTGCCCAGATGAAATTAAGCCTTTAATTTAATTAATAAATTGCTCTATTATTACGTCCAAATTCATTAATATTAAAAGCAACTTCATTAATAAATTGCTCGATTATGTAATATAGATATCGCTTATTATGTTTCAAATTAACACGTAGTATAAGGTATTTATAATAATTATATTGTGTGCTTAATCTAATACTCCATACATTCCTAAATGATTTGCAAATCGGAATGTCTTTACTATCCACTCTGTGTAATAACATTTTATTACATTATTTTATACTTCCTCCAATTCAGAAAAAATATCTTTTTAAACATTTCAATAATATCCAAAAATCGAACTGAACACTCATTGGTCAAGCACATGTTAGAAAGATCTCCAATGTGTGCGTAAGCTTTGTGTGAGTAATTTTATTCCAAAAAAAATTACTCACTCCATCAACACAAATAGACGATTGCCAATGGTCAAAACTAACAAAGGTAGCCTAACTAATTGGTACACACAATTCGATTTTGATTCAAAATTAGCATACTGAAAGTACACAAAAATGCTAGCATTTGATACACATCTCAATCAACTATCTTTATACTAGCATACATAAAACCAAATTGATCAATTGATTCATATTAAACTTAAATGATAAATATTCTAATATTTTTGATAGTTGAGTTATTAAATCATGACGTGTAACTTTTGTACTTATGTTATGTTTTCAACGAAATAAAAGATTCAGGATTTCTATTTTTTTTTAGTCAGTAAAATTATATTAAGCATGATACATATTTAATAAAATAATATTATTTCAAATTTGGCGAAATAATTAAGCGTCAATTAAATTGAAAACTGAAAAATGGAAAAAGCAACTCAAAAGACGAATCCAACTAGTGGTTTCGTCATTGAACCAATATTTCAATTACAATTTCATGAGTTCGGTTGCTGAATTAAAAAAAAACGAGAACTTTTTTCCAACGTATGAGAATATAATCGGAATTGCAATCCAACAATACTTCAATATGTTCGCTAAGGGTAAAATTCTATTTTTGTAAGTAATTACTCTATAAATTTCACTAATATTAGAACACATCATGCGAAACTAACTGCCTATAAATTGATTAGTAGATTATTAACATTCTTTCACTCACATCCATCACGATAAATCAAGTTTCAATTATTTTTCAACTCACCTAAGATTATTTATATTATTGGTTTCAATGATGGCTTCAAGTAAAGTCAAACTCTCTACTATGTTACCATTGATTCTTTTTCTATTGTTAATTCAAGATTGTGGTAAGCTTATTTTTTATTTTTATTTTTGAAATTTATATGTTAAAATTAGCTTTTTTTAATTTATGTTAGTCTTGTCAATCAGCTCAAGTAATGGGACATTCGTTTGAAGATGTTTCTCAAAGTAATCAAGAAGTTCTTACCACATCGACAAATATCAACATGAACACTGATTGATCAAGCACATGTTAAAAAGATCTTTCAATGTGTGCTAAGCTTTGTTGGTGTCGCAGCAACGATTGTGAATGGATTGTTCCGGATCATGAATTTTGTATAGAAACGAAACAAGAATGTGAAAAAGCATGTCATTAACCCCCATAGCATAATGTTTTATTTGTGAAAAAGGGTGTCCTTACCCGTAAGCTTTGTTGGTGTCGCAACCCTTTTTTATTTGTGTACTCAAAATATCTATTTGTAATTTAATTAAACATTTTATTTTGGATATTGATATTGATTTTTATATATAGTTTGGATCTGATCTGTTTGAGTGTTAACAAGTGTGGTTTGTTGTTGTTTTACTAAAACCGAACATGTTCGATACTATTCGGCTCGAACCATCAAACTAGAGCCGAATATCAAATTCTGATGTTCGATTATATCGAGCCGAGCCATAGGTTCGCACATGTACGAGCCGAACTCAAACCTAGCCAAGGTTCGATAGGGTTCAGCTCGTTTACAGCCCTATACATAGTTGAAAGCAAAACAAAGTATAGAGTTTGCTTAAATGACACATTCAATTAGTGGTAACTGGTAACTAACAAACAGAAAGGGCCTAATTTGGAAGCAAAACAAAGTATAGAGTTTGCTTAAATGATATAGAAACACAATATTATGATGAAAACATAGCTAAAACACAGTATACTAATGAAGCATTGCCGAAACAGAGCATTCTGTAAACGCAGACATGTCAAAAACCTAAACTGAGCTAAGAGCATTATAAGATGAAACAAGTCCGCATAATCGATTACCAAAAGATCACTTTTTAGATTTCTTTGAGGCCCTGCACATGAAAACAAGTTCTTCCTTAGGTCACATATAGTACACGATGATCAAAATTATCAACATATGAGACTACTTACTGTGTAGGTTGAGCAGCAGGGGCTGTAGCTGGTTGAACTGGTTTCTCTCCTGGTCCCTGCAGTTAAAAATAAGTGGAACCCAGATTGAGGGATAACATATACTTCCAAATTCAACTCATCTTAGGGATTAAGTTGGAAATACATCTATATGTAATGAGTTAATAAGCATCATGTAATTATTTTTAACACTCTTTATCGTCACTATTGATTACCAAACTATTGCTTCAGCAAAAAATTTAACTCATCTTACTTGGGCAAATCGTTCTTCCCTCCTTGCATGCTTTCTTTCCCTGCTTGCTTTGTTCTTAGCTCTCTTGGCTTCAAACTGATCGGACAAGGTCTTCTCACGGGCCTTTTCGGCCTTTGACTTGTGGATACTCTCCATCAACACACGCTTGTTCTTAAAGACATTACCTTTGACCCTCATGTACATATCATGATACATATGCTTGTCAATCTTCTTTGCTTCTCGATACTTGCGAAGCAAACGCCTGAGAACTCTCATCCTCCTCATCCAAAGAATCTTGGTGGGCAACCTAGCCTCCCTAGTACCCTTGCGCTTACCTAGGACAATCACATGCAAAGTTAACATCGTCTAAAAAGGATCGTGATACATGCTCAAATCAGGTTCAAATTAGCAGGAACTACCGTATCCAGAGTGACGACCCTTCATCTTAGCTACCTTCATTCGCCGAGCACGGGATCTTGAATGAATTTTAGTTGGCTTCCTAATGATGAAACCATCCTTGACAAGCTTCCTTATGTTCTGGCCTAATTTACAATAAAAACTTCTCCAATTACACATATAAACAACACTAGGCTGAACAATCAATAACTAACCATGCCATCTTACTCAGCTGAACCAAGATCATTCAAACCATAATCATACTCCAAACACTATTTATTCAAAAAAAATATACTCCCTCCATCAAGATGATTGCCACGTTCGATCCCCAATGGCCAAACTAACAAAGGTAAGCTAATTAATTGGTACACAAAATTCGATTTTGAATAAAAATTAGCATACAAAAGTGCTAGCATTTAATACATGTCTCAACCAATATTATATTAACATAAATAAAACCAAATTGATGAATTGATTCATATTAAACTAAATTGATAAATTGAAAAATAAAATTGACAAACAAAGGGGGGGGTGAAGAATATACGGGAATTGGCCATGGAGATTTCGCTGACTTCATTAGGATCAAGCCAGACCTTGCCACGTCCGCACTTGAGTACGCTCGCTGAGAGCCGCTTCTGAAGCTTCAGCGACACCATTTTTCTTCTTCTCCTCCTCCGTCTGGCTGCTGTTAAATGTTAATAGCCTAATTCTATTTTATATTTTCAAGCTATAGGGTTTGCTTAATGGGTTCTTTGGGTCCATCTCAAACCTATCTAACTGCGTCTGGGCTGGCCCCTTTCTCTAATTATCCGTCGTCTATTCATTTCATATCAAGTTTTCGTGTTCGGAAAGTTATTTATGTTCAAAAAATTCAACTAAAATCCTCTCGTATTAGATGATTATGTGGGTAAAAATTGTTTTTCGTTACTCATTAGTGTCGAGTATCGAGTGTCAAGTCTCCGTTGTAGTTTTGATCTCATTTCTTAATTTTACCTCTAGTAATTGTTATTTGCATTTAATAATAATTTTTAGTTATGAAAGTATTTTATTCACGTGATATATCCGTATATATTGTAAGGTTTTCTCTAGCCCCTCAAATATCACTTTTTTTCAAATAATCCTCTTGATACCATTTTTATCAGATGTTACTTGAAAAGTTAATACTATGAAAATTATTTGAAAAGATAGTGATAGTATAAGGGTCGCGGACAAATAAGTTTATATATAGTTTAATTAATACTAGTAGTCGGTGCACAGTCAATGCTTGTGCAAAATAATATTTTGTTTAGTTAATATTCATTTATTCAAAAAATAATGGACACAATATATTTTGTCATTGAGTTACACTAAACCAACAAGAAATGCAAGTAATTAAATAATTTAAATAATACTCCCTCCGTCCCTAAAACATTGATACATTTTAATTTTTGGTGGTCAACAAAATACAATTTAAAAACATAAATATCTCTTATTCTACATCCGATAAAATTATCAAAAGTTGATAGTTCAAAAATATATATTGAGACGAATCTAACAAGATCCGACATGACTACATTATTCCTTATCGTTTAATGATACTAATTCTTTATCAAACTTTTTAAAGTTTGACTACCAAAAGTCAAAATGCATCAATCTTTTAGGGACGGAGGGAGTATATTTTTATTTTACATGCGAAAAAAATAAAAAAGTTGATATTTAAAAAATATATATTGAGAATTTATGATCAAATTTCTTAATGTTTAACCAACAAAAGTCAAAATGTTACAATCTTTTAGGACAAAGGGAGTATTAAAATTAGAGAAATACTTAGAGCCTAACTACATATAGAGTTAGGTTTTACTAATCAAAAGGAAAAATTGTCCATCAAAGCACCCATAAAAATAGCATAAAACATAACTACCTATTTAATCTTGATCCAACGGTCCAGATATGAAGTTAGGTTTTACTAACCCGTCTTAAGTTAGGTTACAAGAAAAAACTCATTAAAATTATATCATATAAAGTAACTACCAACTTAAATAAATTATTAATGAAAAATATAACTACCAATTCAAAATAAATAAAAAACTAAAAAAGGAGAGGGTGCCATGTGGTATTTTCAGCCCTTAGACATTGTATACATTATAGATTGTAAATTATAGATACTATAACGATAACCTTTTATAATTTATGAATGAATCATTTTTTAATAACACGATCGACTTATATAAAATAAGAAAGTTTTTTATAGAAACAGTTCGATGCCTTTTCTTGGTACACCTCACAATAAAAAATACAAATTGGGCTTTTTGATAAACAAAAATTAAATTAAACAATTTTTTCGAAATTAATATTCCTCTGAAACAAAAGTTTTTAAAAAAACCGCGAAAAGTAATTTCGAAGGCTCAAGTCTCAACTGTATTAACAGCTTTTATAACTGAATCATCTAACTAACTCCTCATTCCAAATCCAGACGCAAAAAATGCATTCTTCACCCCCTCCCTTTCTTCCCATCCTCCTCCTCCTCCTCTCCTTCCTCCTCCTCACCTCCGCTGCTCCACTTCCACTACAAATCCCACCCCCACCCACCCCACCTACCACCCCCATCACCATAGGCATCACCTACACCCCCCTTCCCACCCTCCCCCCACCTGAAACAATCTCCACCAAACTCAACTCCCTCCACATCACCACCCTCCGCCTCCTCAACCCCACCCCCTCCTTAATCAAGTCCTTCACCACCACTCCCATCTCCCTCCTCATCTCCCTCCCCAACTCCCTCCTCCCCTCCTTCGCACTCAACCTCTCTGCCCCCACTACCTGGCTCTCCACCCACGTCCTCCCCTTCCACCCCCGCGCTCACATCAGCGTAATCTCCCTCGGTGAAAATGTCATCGCCTCCTCCGACCTCCCCGACCCTGCTACCACCCTCCTTCCCGCCCTCCGCAACCTCTACACAGCCCTCCACAGCTTTGGCATCACCACCATTAACGTCTCCACCACCGTTGACTTCGTCAACGCCATCACCACCTCATTTCCTCCCTCGGCAGCCGAGTTTCAGGAACCGGTTGGAAGCTTGGTGATCAGGCCTCTTCTTCAATTTCTTCATGAGACCAACTCTTCCTTCTTGGTTAATGCCTATCCGTACAATGTGTATAGATTAAATACGGAGGTTCCGATTGGGTACGCTTTGTTTGAGGAGCATAAATTCAATTATCGAGACGATACCACTACCGGGCTTCGATACTGCAATTTGTACGATATGATGGTGGACTCTGTGCTTGCTGCAATTGCTGTGATGGGGTACGAGGATATCCCTGTGATCGTGGCGGAAACCGGGTGGCCTAGCTCCTCTTCTGGTGGTGGTACGGAGAGGGATGCGGACGCGACTTTGGACTATGCAGGGATGTACTTGAATGGTTTGGTTAAGCATTTGAAGTCCAGGAAAGGGACGCCGTTGAGGAAGGAGGGAGCAGCAGAGGTGTACATTTACCAGTTGTTCGATGGAGTTGATGGGAATGTAACAAGGCAGGCTCAAAATTGGGGGATAATGTACAACAATATGAGCATGAAGTACAAGATTGATTTCAGCTCTGGTGGTGAGGGAGATGACTGCACAGAGATGTGGTTGATTGTTGCGATCTTTGTTGCCGTCATTTTGGCTTTGAAATATGGTGATGATTGGTGAATAATGTACAACAATGTGAGCATCAAGTACAAGAAACTGGTATTTGAAGATTAGATTTTGACATTAGACGTTGACTTCATTGACTGATTTTGTGCAGGATTGACTTTTAGTGAGAATTGAATCAATTGATATACTTGACGTGATCATGTGAATGGGTATCAACATATGAATTTCTGGTGCTTCAAATTTGATTTTGTTGTCAATTGAATCTTTTACTTTACTCAATTTGTTTGTAGATGTTTAGTATGGGTAATGCTCTTCAGATTTTCTGGTAGGAAGGAGATTCTAAATGTTGGTTTTTAGTGTTGTTTATCGATTGATTGTTGCTGTGAATTGAATACTTCGTATCTAATGTAGCAGCATATAAATTGGTTGTTGCTGTATCAGATGAATTATAACGCCTTTCGACTTGCTTGCGAGCCCGAGAAAGAGCTTGGTCTTGATTCGAAAACCCTCTCCCTTTCTCTTGTAAATACGACATAATATTTCGAAAAGTTATCATATCAATGACCTAACTAGTTTGATCCCCATGCATTATTGAGCATTTACATTGTTTCACTCTTTCTTAAAGCCTTCATAACTGTTGTTAGCTACTCAGATGCAGTGAAGAGCGGGTATCCAGATTTCGCGAGCAATTAAATCAATCACACAGCCTGCAATGCATTAAGGTCTACATTAGGGTCGTGTTATTCTTTATTATTGCCACTTTTATCGCTCAACTGAGAGCCAGTGGAACCATAACATAAGCGCACGAACACACACATGGGTACTGATTTTAAATGTGTTCGTCAAAGATTCTGCTGTAAAAATTCTGTTTTAGATTACATATGAATAACATGAGAAGGAAGAATTAGCGGTACCATTATGGCGTCTCTTCTGTTGAGGGACTGCGATAGAGCTGTTAAGTCAGGATCATTCTTGTGCTTATCCCAAGAAAGATCAAATTGGGAACCTTTGGAGCTGAAGAATCAACGACATAAACATCAAAAGAAGAAGAAAAACTTCAAGTCGGGATGCAATTCTGTATGAGCATCATGAAACTGTATATCAGATATAACCACCGGCAACTGGCAACTAGAAACAAAAAACTTACTGGTGGATCAGAATAATTATCTGAAGTACAAGTGTCCTAATGTCTTCGCGTTTGACTTTCAGTGCTGCCTCTTTATAAAGATTTACAAGCTCATCAACTAATCTGAAGCAAGACGTAAAGTATACCAAGTGGTTATGAAAAATTGTAAGGAAGATATCGTGGAGGTCTTGTTATAAGTTATAACTAAGAAATACACATCTGCAAAGTCGTTTTCATTCAATCACAAGTTCAGGATGATAAATATTTACTTCATTCTGCATCATATATTTATTCACTTCATCTAGACTAGTAGGCGACCTAATATACCTTTCAAGATAGGGTGAATTCCTTATCCACGTCAACTTTATAATTGTTTTCATCCTGTCCAGAACCTGTAATAAAGGACGGAGATATGATCAGCATTTAGATATCATGTGTCGTCTTGTGACAATTAAGTTAAACATAACCAGAATGACTCAACCAATAAATTTGACAATGCAATTAACGCTTAGTATAAGTAACATAACAAATCAACAGAGTTAATTAAAAGATGTGATGACTTCTTACAAGCAAAACGGTATCATCGTCGTCTGCATGCATCCATTGAAAGTAAAGAGGAAATATTCTCCTAAAATGAGCGAGCAAACCAAGACCTACACCATTAAAAAGTGGCTCAATGTACTTAAGCCATGCAATTCTTCGCCCCTTATCTCTCGGTTGCCTTTCCAAGTGGCTTAACATCTCATTTAGCAATTTCTCATACCTATAAGAAAAAAGTGCCCAAAGCAAAGTAAGCAATTAGAGATATTTGCCACAATTAACAAACAAAGAGAGAAAGAGAAAGAGACAGAGATCATTGTTATAACTTAGATTATTTCAATTTAAATTTATATACCACAAAGATCACGAAGAACTGAACACCAAGTCTAATAGAACACCTTTATATTTTAATCCAAACCCATTGAGCATCATCTATCACAATAACAGGTTCAAGCAAATGAATTATCAGGGTGCCATTATCAAGTCTATCATATACACCATGAAAGCATTGTCATATTTTAAGATCATCCACTACAATGTAAAACACATGGTATCGTTTCTCCTACTATGTCCATTCTCAGCGGCAGCAGAACTGACGAAAACTAATCATAATAACCATTCTCATGAATAACATATAATCAATATGAGGCAAACTAATCTTATATAACCATTTGCATAAATGATAAGTAACACATGAAAACATTCTTCAGCAAGCAGGATCTTTTTAGATTACGTATACACATAAACAAAAAAACATTTACCATGTACTACGTGGATTAACTCCTTGAGTAGAAGCAGCCATAAGCACCGACATCTCAACTGCTAAATCCCATATCTCATCACACGCAGCAATATTCTGACAGCAAGCATCAAGAATCACATCTTCATATACACCAATTTCAGCAGCATTTACATTTTCAGCCAGATGTATAAAACTAACCATTCCCTGCCCCTTTGACATTATAAAATATAAATGATCAGTAACTACACAATGACAGTCATTCCAGCAAATAGAAGATTATTTTTCTCACTCCACCCGAGAAGATAATATAGTTTCAAATTGTTGCAGTTGTGTTTTCCCACTCAAGTTTATATACGTTCGGTGCAAATAAACGAAATGCGAGTATTTTTCATATACTTTACTATTAACATGATAATTTCGTTCAAATCAAACTCCTCGATCTCTTAAGTCTTGAGGAAAAAAATCATTCATGAAGCTCAAACCTTAACTTCAGGTGACCAGTGATCGAGAGCAGTGAGTCCACATGGAATTATCAGATTACACAGCTTCCCCAAGAATGGATAATCTATCTAAAAACCAAAAGAGCAATGATGAGGTTACTCCAAAAAAGACAACTTCCTCACTAAAAAATACTCCGTAAATAAATACTGCCTCCAATTTAATCTATCGACGTTTTTTATTTTTCCGTGTCAACCATCAGCTACTTGTTAGAAAACTTAGAATAAAACAACATTACAGAAATACTTTTGGAGACAACTCTAATGGTACCAAAAGATTGACATGGACAAACGAAAACGTCGATTAAAAATGACCGAACCCAGTATAAGGTTAGAAATTAACCTGTGTGATAAACCATTTAAATTGATAAGCAGCAACAATAGCAAAAGCCACCGGAACCCTAGCACTAGCAGCTGATATCCGATCAGCATCCTCCGACGTGTCGATTGAACTCTCCTTAATATTTTCCTTAATCAAAATCAAAACTTTATTCAACAATTCAATCACCAATTTCTTCTCATTACCCACATTTTCCCAATTAAAATCCACCAAACAATTCGGTTCAAATACACTAAAATACCCATCAGAAATCTGCTTAAACGCTAAAACAGCTTGTTCAGATACAGAATTCGGGACCCACGAAAGCTGATCATACGTGGAAGTTGAAGCTGAAGCTAATGCAGCACAACACAAAGCAAAGTCAACGATTTTGACTTTTAGCTGATTTTCTGAAATTGAAGAATTTGGAAGAAGTGAAAGGAGGGTTGTCTTTATGGAGATTTCTGAGCCTTCTGGAGAAGTGTAGTGTGCCTTTGAGAGTCCCTCACGAATTTGATTCGACAACCTTAACAACAAAACAGTGTGTATGAATAAAGAAAAATTAATTGTTGTCTTGATACGCTAAAACGAAAACGTCAATTAAAACAAATTTGAAATAGTATGAATAAAATTGGAGTTTTGATTATTTATGAAAGCTTACACAATGAGGTCTTGAAGAAGAGAGGATGGAGAGTTGGACATTTTTGAGACTGTGTAGAGTTGGTTTTTTGCAGGAAAGGGGTTTAAGAAATGAGAACTTCTCTGCCTAATTCAATTCTATTAAAATTGGTTCGAAAATTAGTTCGATATGTGGTCGGGAAAGATTGTCTACTTTAATTTTTCATTATCTAAACTAAATAAATTTTATAGCATTAACGAATATATATACTCCCTCCGTTCTCTTTTTTACTTGTCGTTCTAGCCATTTGCACATAGATTAATAAAAAGTAAAAGAAAGTCAAAAAGTATATTGGAAATGTAAAATTACAAACAAATGAAACTATATAATTGGTTGGTTGATAAATTCAAAGTAAAAAGTAATTAAAAGGTACATTGAAAATGTAAATTTGTAATTAGTTATGCTAGAACGACAAGTATTTATAAACAAAAATTTGAGGCTAGAACGACAAGTAAAAGAGAACGGATGGAGTATAATTGAATATAATTCCAACTTGAATAAAATTTACGGCAAATGGCCGGAACCATCACCCATGTTTATAGGATGTTTCCAATCAATCACTTGTGTTTTAAAGTGTTCCATTCCATCACCTATGTTTAAAAATGAATCCCACTTGGTCACTCCGTTAACATTTCTGTTGAAACCCCGTTAAAATCGATCACATGTTTGGCACATGACATATAGTGAAGGGTATTTTAGTAATTTCACACGCTACAATGTTTAGAATGTATCACACATATTTATATGATGTTTCCAGTAGATTACCTGTATTTTAGACTGTTCCATTCCATCACCTGTGTTTTAAAGTGTTCCATTCCACAGTAGCATAGTATCAAGTCCGAATTTATTGGTGTGAAATTTTGAAAATACCCTCGACAAAATTTTGTGAACATAGTAGCATGAAATTCCGAAAATGCCCCCTAATATTGACGTTAAATACCTAAAATACCCCCATAAAAAGTCAATTAACGGTAAGCTAATGGAACGGGTGATTGACTGAAAACTTTTAAAACATAGGTTATGGACTGGAAACTTTAAAACATAGGTGTTTGACTGGAAACATCTTATAAGCAAGAGTGATGGTTCCGGCCATTTGCCGTAAAATTTATCATATCAAATATACTACACAAAGCCAAATAAAGAAATGGATATTCATGTATGTTGCTAATAGGAATAAATAATACTCCCTCCGTCCCTAAAAGATTGTCACATTGACTTTTGCTAGTCAAACATTACAAAATTTGATCACGAATTCCCATCAAACGATAAGAAATAATATAGTGTTGTGGGACCTTGTTAGATTCGTCTCAATATATATTTTTGAAATATTAACTTTTTATAATTTTTTCGCATGTAGAATAATAGATATTTTTGTTTTAAATTGTGTTTTGTTGACCACCAAAAGTCAAAATGTGACAATCTTTTAGGGACGGAGGGAATATCATCTTGAAATGTATGAAATTATTATCCCTAATGCCCTCCACACATACTATTATAAAATACACGAATGAAGTAAAATTTAAGATGCATCTCCATTTATAACAAACTAAAATTTGCATTTTAATCATTTCAATATCTATTTCTAACTTATCTAGGTGGACTTGCCCTTTTTATTCTATTGCAAGGTATACATGGGCAACAGCTATAACACATCAAAAGAGTATTATTTTGCCCGAACAAAATTACTATTTTGCTTCTCTGAAATTTCCTCAATTAATATACTTGTAAATAGGGGTATAATTATAATTTTGTTCCCAAAAATCACAATTTGAGTGTGTATAACGGATCAAGTATACTGTATACATGATAGAAATATCCGACCATAAATTTTTAACATATATTGACATTTCAAGTACATTGATATTCCACTTCGTGATAATGTGCTATAATATACACACCAAAACGGTAGTTTTACGAGTGAAATTACAATTTTTCCCCTATTTAGAAGGGTAGTAAAAGAAAAAATTAAATTGGGGGCAAGATAGTACTTTCACACCGAAATAAAACACTATTTTGGTATGTGTATCAGTGTATAGTGTTGCCCCTTCATGCCACTACACTTGGGGCCAACCAATTTTGGATTAGCTCGTTCAGTCGAGCATATATTTTTTACAAATAAAAATAACATTGTAATACATGTTTTTAAAAATGAACTAATATTTATTTTAAATTGCAATATATTTAAGCGTTATGAACATCCATTTTACTCCAAAATATATAATATTTTGAACACTCACTTTATTATAATACTCAAATTCATCACCCCACATGCTAATCAAGATCGATATAGGTGGAACTTCCCTCAACATATATATTCGAGTATATAAAAGAGGGCGTATTCAATGTAAGTCGCTCTTTTAAACTGAAAATATGCTCGAGGGTCTTAATCGTATTTAAGGTTGCCAGTAAGTGGGAAGTTAGTCCATTTCACAGAACTCATCAATCTATTCAATTTCAAAAAATCCTTGGTATCTTCAACTCCAAGCAACTACATGTGTTCAATACTTACGAATTTGGTAGTTGCAACCTTTTTTACCGCAACAAAGTTTAATAAAAGTAAATTTTGATAATATTTTAATAAAGTATGTATGATCCTTATACGAATATGATACTGTATTATTTATTAGTAATCTTTGCACAGTCTAACATGTGCAATTTCATTCAAATATTATTTCACAAATTTTTATATAAGATAATATTTAAACTTATTTATTAAAAGAATGCTATTCATTATTAATTTTTTTGATATTAATTAAATATATATGAACGTAGTTATTATGTATAAAAATCACCGTATTATTATTAGAACCATGTGGAGTAGAACAAAACTAGACATTCTTAGCTTGACGTGCAAAGCATACACTAATATATGTGGTTTATGTCTAACACGACATCTTACAAATTAAACCACAAAATAGTTCCAACTACCCATTATTGACCCATTCCTATTAACAATTTCACATGGAACTAATAACTATGCCAATCAGAATGACAATTAATAACACATCAAAATTACTAGCTTGAATTAATACATAATCAACACCTCGTACTTGCCGGTGCTTTTTTTAATTAAAAAATATGTAAGATTGTTATAAGTCATATACCAATAATGATGAACTTCCGTATGCTTACTTTTTGAATAATAAATATGAGTTTAATATGATCAACCAATAACACACCTTACATAGAGCATTGTTTATTTGATTGTATAAATTTCTAAATTGAGTTTCATCAATTAACTATTTTATTATTTAAATAGTGTTACGTCACAAAAGCATTTCGTTCATCTCTGGTATTTGCTTGGGAAGTGTATGGAAAATAAAGATCAATATACACAAACTTTATACATGTATGCTTTTGACAATGGAATAGAGTATTATATAAGTACTAAATGATTTGTAGTTATTTTATATAGTTAATGAAAAAACTTTATTTGATAATAGAAATGGAGTCGATAATAACAAAGGTAACGTACCATAGTAATTATATAGACCGATAACAAAGGGTACTATTGGTTAGTACTCCCTTCTTCTTTTTTTATCTGTTGTTTATTATTTTTAAAGTTATCAGATTTTAAAAATTTTGATCATGAATTTTTATTAGTCACTAATAAGAAATAATATAATTATATTGGATTAGATTCGTTTCAATTACATTTTTGAAATATTATTTTTTTATAACTCTTAGACGTGTATAATTAAAAATATTTTCGCTTTAAATCGTATCTCGTTGACCGTGAAAAATCAAAATAGTAGGTTGAAAATTGGAGGGACTAACAATGAAGATACAATTTGATAACTACTTGATTTGATAAAGTATATTAACTCAATAAAGACTTGATAAATATTTTTTACATCGTACATAATAAAAATTACTACTCCCTCCATCCCAAATTGTTTGTCCACTTTTTATTTTGGGAGTCAAACTTCGAATATTTTGACCATGAATTCTCATTAGCCGATAAGAGATAATATAGTCATATTGGATCTTGTTAAATTCGTTTTAATGTACTCCCTCCATCCCTATTTGATAGAGCACTTTCCTTTTACACACATTTTTAGGAAATTTTAAACTTCTCTTACAAAACTCATTTTCCCTCCAATTTTTCTTACTAAATTTGGTCAAAATGGAATCAATAATGGGATTTCTATTTTGGGAATATTTCCCTATCAATTAGGGATGGAGGGAGTATATTTTTGAAATATCAACTTTTTGTAATTTTCGCGCTTATATAATTAGAGATATTTACGTTTGAAGTTGTGTCTCGTAGACCGTGAAAGTCAAAATGAGACATATAATTTGGGATGGAAGAAGTATTAATTATCTAACTCGATAAAATATTTATCCGAACGGGATAGAACGAGACTCATAAACAACAAAATTACCCAAGTCATGACAAGGTTTCATCAAAATTGAAGTGCTTTTCCAGCAAAGGTTCGTGTGTCCTCATTCTACACATCAGCCATCATTATTCATTCCTTTTTTATCATCTCAAATTCCACTAGCGGCTCCATTTCTCCCCCTCTCCCCCCTATATATCCGCATTTTTTACATCGGTAGATTATACAGAACGAAAAAATATCTCAATTGTCTCTCTCTAAAGCCTAAAGGTAAGCATATTGGTCTAGTTTATCTTTACTTACTTTTCAGTTCTCCAAATAATCCAGATCAAGATTTTTCTACTTAAATATCAGAATTTGTATGTAAATTTAACAAAAATTTGAACTTTTTCCAATTTGCTGACTTGGGTTTTGCGCAGTTTTTGAATCTAGGCAGTTTCAGAAGCTCAAAAGCTAAGAATTATTTGATTTGAGGGGTTGAGGAAGAGGGGTACAGATCTATTGAGAAATTGTTTGAAAATACTATTGAACGATGTCGTTTATTGGGACACAAGAGAAGTGCAAGGCTTGTGAGAAGACTGTTTATCCTATGGAGTTATTGTCTGCTGATGGTGTTACTTATCACAAGTCTTGCTTCAAATGCCATCACTGCAAGGGCACCCTTAAGGTATATAGCTAAAAGATTCGATCTTTTTCTTTTATAGTGTACTAGTGTTTGATTGATTATGCTTTAAGAATAATTGATCTGAATTGTTTCGTAGCTAGATTGTAAGTTTGTAACCTGTATTGGTGTTAATCAATGCCGTCAAAGTTGGTATGCTGATTGTGGTCAAACTCGACCTACAATTCATGGACATAATAAAAGGGGAGACGCGGTTTAGTTTAATCTTTCTCAAATTTGTGGATTATGGGTCGGATTGTTGTTGATATAGATATTTCATGTCTAGATGTAATTTGACTCTAAGAATTAATTCTTGAACAACCAAAAAGCCATATAAAATGGCTAGGGATAATTGTATGGAGCTAAGGGCAGCAGGGTTAATAATGTATCATTAAACGGAAGTTTCCATAGCAATCTTTTGGTTTTGGGAATTCAGATCATCAATATGGACAGAAGGTAAAATATGATATATGCACGCTGTCTGCAATGTTTAATGTGGATCATTATTATCTTGCAGATAAGTAGTTTCTCCTCTATTGAAGGTGTTGTCTACTGCAAACCTCATTTCCAGCAGCTTTTCAAGGAGACGGGCAGCTACAACAAAAGTTTCCAATCACGTAGGGCTTCTAAATTCTTGACTCTTTTCTGAACTCCTTTGTGGTGTTATAATATCTGTTTAATATGCAATGCATTTCATTTCATACAGCTGCAAAGTCAGCGGAGAAGTTAACTCCTGAACTGGTAATTTTCCAGGGCTGTAGTTATATATGAGATGTGGACTGTGGTATCTTGTATGATGTTTTTTTCTTCTCACGAGTGTTATGGTCTATTTTTATTTAGACAAGGTCACCTAGCAAAGCTGCCAGAAGGTTTTCAGGGACTCTGGACAAATGTGCTGCTTGCACCAAAACAGTTTATCCCTTGGAAAAGGTATATTATAACGAATTGCTAAAAAAATTATATGAAGAAAGTAATTGACCACATGTTAGCCTTCATATTTTGGAATATATACGGCATGGCCTCAGATTTGAACATTCATTTGACATTTACAATCGTTCTGACTTGTGTGGCAACTAATCTATGCTTTTTCATGAGTTCAAGCTTATATTTATTATATTACCGAGAAAGTAGAAACCATTTTGCAACTTGGTAAGCTGTTTCTGAACTATAAGCTAGTAAGCTACTATAATCTTTTAAGCATTTAGAATTTCCATGTAGCACATAAGCTGATGAACCAAGGTATTGTTGTGTATAGCTCATTCATAGAAATGGTTCAGCATGCAGTGCATAAAAGTTCAATAAGAATGTTGGCTTTGTTCGTATTCTTCAATATCATGTAGTTATGACTCGAATAGTTGACTTAAGCTACTATAATCTTTAAAGCATTTAGAATTTCCCTGTAGCATATAAGCTGAGGAACCAAGGTATTGTTGGGTATAGCTCATTCATAGAAATGGTTGAGTATGCAGTGCATAAAATTACGATAAGAATGTTGGCTTTGTTCGTATTCTTCAATATCATGTAGTTATGACTCTAATAGTTGACTTAACAAGTTTGTCCCAAGACGGTAATATAAGTCACGAAGTGGTTATACTCTCCTAGTAACTTACTAACGCCATTTATCTTGCAGGTGGCAGTGGAGAGCCTATGCTACCACAAGACGTGCTTCAAGTGTTCTCATGGTGGTTGCTCATTGTCTCCATCGAATTATGCTGCACTAGAAGGCGTCTTATACTGCAAGCCTCATTTCTCTCAGCTTTTTAAGGAGAAAGGAAGCTACAACCACGTTCTCAGATCAGCATCAATGAAGCGTCCAGTGGCCACAGTTCCAGACTCATGAACGTGTTACTCATCTTCTATCTATTGTCCATTTAAAAAGGATTGCCTTCTTTCATTGTGTTTTCATGCCCCGAATTGTGTGACCTATCTGGAGAACAACTTACCGGAACTTGTTTTGTACCAATGACCACTTTGGGTCAACTTCTTACCGTCTGATTAATGTATGAATTTCTAAATCCACACTGCTAATAAATTGGCAGTGAGTTGTTTGTGAATGTTACTTTTACTTCTCTTCCCCTAAATGAACTTCATTGTTGAATTCTTGTGGCACATATAGTAATAAGATGGCTGCTGCTCATGCTAAACGTCCATCTCATCTTAAAATCGAATGCTTTGAGCAGCTGCGGTTTGCATCCGAAGTAGTTGCAATTTTTTCTTAAATGCAAGCCCATATATGGGTTTATTCTCTAGACTCCATGATTTCTCGTATTTTGTTCGTTTTGAGCAATCTATTATTTTGGGGGGGGGTGAGCGTAGAAGTTCAATTTCCGTCTGTATTAGGATAACACTCGTCACAGGGAGTTGAGCATGTTAATGTCCTCTTGTGTTCATATTGAACATAACTTACATAAGGCACACCCTTCTAAATTGATCTTCAATTAAAAAATAAATTATGTTAATCTAAAAAAAGAAATAGTAATAACATGGACTACCCATGCATGTTGTATAATTGTGTAAAGTCATTTGCATGTTTAGTAAAAGAATCACTTTTTTAGAAAAATAAAAAATTATATAGATACAAAGAAAATAGTACTCCAATTCAATACGTTAAATATTTTGGACACTCAATTTAAAAATTTCATTGTTTCGAACATCCAATTCATTATATTTACAGAGTCCGGATTTTCTGTAACACTTTCTACTAGGGGTGTGCACGGTTCGGTTCGGTTCGGTTTTGGACAAAAATAAAAACCGAACCGACATCATCGGTTCTACGCCAGATAGAACCGAAATAGGTTCGGTTCTAAACGGTTCGGTTCATATCGGTTCCAGGTCGGTTCCGGTTCGGTTTCGGTTCTGGGCCGGTTCTGGGGCTCGTGTTTTGGACCTAAATTTGAACCCACTTCCGGCTTTGAAATATTAGGTCTGTTCGTTTCTAACTAATATTATTATTCATTTTGGACTCAAATCTAAATGTGATTAGTATTGTTTTATATTAAATGTAACTCATAATTAAGTTTCAAAGATATACCTACTTTATATAAGTTTAACGAGCTCCTTTTAAAACTAATTTCGAAATTTGTACACACATTTGTCACACGGTACCAATTTTTAAATATATATGTATCCATATATTATTAGCTTAAAACATATTCACTTATCAATTATTATATCATACTAACAATAAACAATGTTGAATCCTCTTACCAATTATCCTTTACTAAACTTAATATTTTCTACATAAAATTAGTCATCGGTTCGGTTTTTATCGGTTCTCCCACAAGGTGAACCGCGTCGGTTCGGTTCTCTCAAAGGCGGAACCGAAATCGGTTCGGTTTCGATCGGTTCTAACAAAATCGGTTATTTTCGGTTCGGTTCCGGTTCGGTTCGGCTCGGTTTCGATTTTCCTCCACACCCCTACTTTCTACGACACTCTATATTACACTTCTATTATTTGTCTATTTTTTTTGGATCTTCAAGCACCATATCTTATTTAATCATGTTATCATTTACATATACTACTATATCTGATTCAAAATAATTCTCATTTATATTTGTAGAGGAAAATGTTTTACTATTTGTAATTTTATCGTTAAAAATTACAAAATTTTGTCATAAAAAACAAAAACAATCAATTTTTTTAATTAGAGGTGGTAGTAAATAATGTTATGAAGATCTTATGTTAAGGTAGATGATTGAAAGATTGAAAAACAATCAAACAATAGAAATGTAACAACAAAAGGTCACACAAAAGTATTACACGTAATCCAACCGTCCATGGCCAATGGGAGGAACATATACGAAGGGGAAAATCCTCTCATGGTAGCGACCAATTTGGTTTCATATACCAACTAATCTTTGTGCATTTTCCTTTTCTTTTTCCAGTAAAGAAATTCTTATCTTATCATGCAAATCTTGCATTAGTGTTAGGACTTCGAATTGATTGAATTGAACCTCGATGCTTCTAGTTTTTTCGAAATGAATCAATCTTAAAATTTTAGGTTCGTTCGAACTCGAACCCAAGCGAACTTCGGTAAAATTCGGTATCTTCGTTTGCAGAATGACGCACTAACAACAGGAGATACTTCCTACACCAAAATAGCCCATAAAAACTCTTCTAAATACGAAATATGATTTATGGACGATAATACCCTTTCGTATATAGGGCCCATCTAAATTTCCAATAAGTTCAGATGGGCTCTTAGAGTCCAAATTCACAATCCAAACCAACTGTGATCGATCAATTGCAGTCTGCAGACATCTATGTAAATCGAGAATTCCAAAATTGAATCTGAATTATACAGCTAATTCACTACAACAGATCTGATTAAATCATCAGGTTCGTGTTTCTTATTGTTTTGTCTCAGAATTCATCCAATATTTCATATTTATGCATATTAATTCTTTTATTTTGTTCTTTTTTTGGTCAATAATTTATATTTTTTGCATCAACTGTATCTTACTCCTTTTAGACTATACACGTTTGTACTTGGTGCTTATTTTATTTCCTTTTGAATAAATTGTTGAACTTTTAGCATTTTTTATTTAATTTCATGAGGTTAATTAGCAAAATGAATGGATTTGAAGGTTGGATAGAAATGGAAAAGTGTGATAGATCCGATTAACATTATATGTGTATGTTTTAGTAGTTTTAATAAAGCTTACTTACGAAGTTATTAAAGATCTGCTGTGTACAACAATTTGTAATTACTATATGAATGCATTCTATCTTGCGTCAATTCGGGAACAACCGCTACCATATCGTGTAGGCGGGAGCTGATTCATAAGAATTGGGGCATGTTGATGTATATGAATGTCTTATGAAAGTATGTCGTTCCAGTCATGCTTATGTTATCCGTGATGGCGTGGATAATGTTGTGTTTATAGAAAAGAGTTGGGGTTTTATTTAACTACAGAGTTGCTATTAGCTTTATGTAAAATGCATCATTCAGAATATGTTTATTATCCATTGCCTTTTTTATGAATTGTACATCAACCATGCGAGTGTATCGACTGCTTAGCTCTTCTGTAACGGCTTTATGTTAAACCTTCAGCTGGAAATGAATCAGTTACGAGACTCTCTACTCTTTTGAAGTCTACTAAATGCTCGAAATCTGGAACTATCTCTAATAAGACGAAGTTCATATCCCCTGCATTTATCATAAGCCTTCTTTGACGAGTATGTATCATGTTTGAGTAGTGTAAGATGGTTGCCTCTTACTTTCTAATGGAAGTAGGTAAGTATGAAATCTGGAAACAAGATCCCGAGGCATGAGATTTTGAGAAGCATTTTTCTAATATCGTACTATGTTTCGAACTTTCTGTTCTGCTCAAATTAATAGATTTGGTAGTCTTATTATGATGAAAATTCTTTACTGGTATAGTGGTATGTATATAACTTTTGAATCTAATATGTAGCAGAATCTTATTCTTTACATTAACTAATTAGGATTATAGTTATTTCACTCTCACTACGCAACTTACATTCATGTATTGGAACAGTTCAGAAGGAAATATTAACTTTCTAGTTGGTGTTCGGAATGGGTTTGTGGACATTGTTGGAAGGATGCCTGCTTCTTGCAAATGCATTGGCGATCTTAAATGAAGATCGATTTCTTGCGCCAAAAGGATGGAGCTTCCAGGAGTATTCTGGTGTGACCAGGAACTCGATGAAGGGCCAAATTCTAGGTCTTATATATGCAACTCAGTATTTACGGGTTCTTCTTATTCTCCTTAACACACTTTGTATTGTCGTGAAGGTGGTCTCTGGTTGATATCCACTTAGCATAGTTCTGAATTCTTGTTTTGTAGCTTGTTCGTGTGTAATATTACCATTGATGTTGACTGAGAATCTCGGATAAACTTTATTTTGATATTTTTATACCACATTAACTTTACTACGATCTTTACACTCGCAAGATGAAAGATTTAGCTAGGAATTCATACATTGGTTGAAGGAACACATACCTTTCTTACACAAGCACATTCATCTACAAGGACCCCATAGGCTATCAAGTATCAATACATATATACAGCTTAGTTGATGCTCTATTTTGGCTATGTTCTTGCCGCCCCTATTGATGATCTGGCGTGGGTAACTCATTGCTTAGTTTTAGGTGACCTTGAGAATATGCATCGTGTACTCGAGTAAAAAGGCCTAACGGAAGAAGCCAGGAAACGGGGGGATTCAAAACTCTATTAATCGAACTGACTATTTATATATATATATTGTTTAAAATATTTATATTTCAGATATTTCTTAATATTTGTACTTAATTTTTTTTTTTAAGTATATAATATATTAGATTCAATTTTAATATTGACCCAATGAACCGAGTGTGAAGTGTCCACGACCCACTTTAAAAACTCATATATAATATACCAACTTTAAAATCTATTAGTCTAATACTAAAAGAAATTAATATGCAACATCTTCAGCTCTGTGTCTCTGCCGTTTGCCATCTTGCTGCCTCCATATGAAACAACCTTACAATTAACACTCAAGTTTTAACTCCTTTGTTTTTTGTTTTTATTTGTATAGATCATGCGGATGGCGGTGAACCCGAAATATTTCTTAATGTGTTACATTGTCATGAATTATTTCTATTTTTTTTAACTTCCTGTGGACGTGTAGACTCAATTTAATTTAAAATTTTAGATTTTAATTTTTTTGTTTATTGAAAAATCGACCTAACCGATTTTGCCTCAAAACCGACACCAACTGACCCGATTTAACCGAAAAAATTTCAGTTAAAAAATCGATAGGATCGATTTCACACAAGAAAATTAGAAAAAAATCGACCGTACCGAACCAATAACATCCCTAGTCACATTACATATTCCTTAAAGATCTCATGTAGAATATCATATATGTACTTGGAAGTATGCTAACCTAGTTGGCTACTTGGCTATCCCTATTACATCTATCTAAGATGATACGATGAATATATTTCATGTTCTTGAATCTTGATACTCTCTTGTCTCCACTCTCAATAAATAAATAATACTCCTAAGTCCTAACGAAGCTATACATAGATATGAGATATAAATGCATGCATCAGAATTCAGAAGCAGATCAGATATGAAATACTGCACTATTTTGTTCATGTATAAATATGCATTATTCGATGAAACACACCACTTGTTGAGAAATCTGATGTTCTGTTTTATTAGTCTAACTTCATTCAGGAATATAATCTTCTAGGATCCGTTATCTTTCTAATCATTCACCTGGTTTATGACTTATGTGAACTGTGAACCCTCTACTAGTTGTCAAAGAATAGTAATAATGATAGTCTACCTTTTATTTATGTCTTTTTATTAATGATAATGTTTTAATTGATTGAACAACAATATATATGTATTCTTAACGGCACGAGCAATTATAACATAACTATTCAGTTGCACCTTGCACGATATTATATTTTTAAAGCATGACGCATCCAATGAAGTAATATATTGTTAAAAGGGCAAAAGGTATAAGCTTTCATTATATTTTTCATGATTTCATTTCCACCCACTAATGATCACTTTTGTCCATTTCATCCATTACATATTCTTAAGTGTGTCAATTTCTCACCATTAAAAAAAATGATTTGGACGAGTGTCTTTAGGGGTAAAAAATTGGGGATGGATTTAGATTTAAGTGAAATTACCATTTTTGATTCCTCGTTTAGAAAATGTTTCACTTTTGTACTATAAAACAATGCCTTTTACCGGTCGTTGGACCAGTCAAATCAGTGACGTGACTAAACTGACTCACTTATGTGATGAGTGGAATAAACAAAAATAAATTTTAATAAATATAATGAACGATCATGCCTTTTATCCTACTTAAAACAATCAATTAAATTAAACAAAATGATTGCTTCACTACTCCAAAAGTTGGTTTGACACTGTGAAAGACAAGAAATCATAGAAATTAACACTAATAGCAACTTTAGAGCTGGTCGGTTGAGATTGTGTTGATGATTTGATTCTCTATTTTGTATAAAATTACGAATTTATTAAAATGGGCCACACGAACGTGCAGTATAGTCTCCTAGAACAAAATCTATTGGATTCAACTTCCATGTCATCCAAGACATAATAATCTTTTATATACGAATATTTTCAATTATTTGATGTAATAAGTTTTATTAGACATTTCATAACTGATAGCAACTCAAGGAAATTTAAATGTTGAAATAAAGAAGCATGAGAACGTGCATTGCATTATTGATCACATACTTTCTCATAACGAACTAGTTGTTGGGTGCAAATATAGATTATTGATGCCCTATAT
Organism: Echium plantagineum; assembly: GCA_003412495.2. Taxonomy (NCBI): domain Eukaryota; kingdom Viridiplantae; phylum Streptophyta; class Magnoliopsida; order Boraginales; family Boraginaceae; genus Echium; species Echium plantagineum. The sequence continues at coordinate 2,040,705 of CM016566.1, read as the reverse complement.
AACAATAACTAATTACAAATATTATAATATTATTAATATAGGCAATTAATGTAGTGATAGATGTTTATATTCTCTCTACCATGTTCATGAACCATGCCTCAAATATTAATCATGTAATTTTAAAGTGTAACGTCTAATGTGTACATTAAGCTATTAATATACCAATTTTTTTGGAGTAGAATAACATGCTACTAACAAGAAACTAGTAGATGTGATTTATACAACATTTAAGTGCAATTAGTAGTGGAGATTGTCAATTCGTAAGTAAGGTTAGTTACGTTAGTGTAGCATGTGAGCTTGTATTTGATCGGATTCGATTTTTTTTACTAACACTTTCTTGGTCAAACATGTTGAACAGATTTATCTAGTGTGATATACTTGACTAATGTGATTTGCAAATCATTAAGTTAAACCGAGTTATACCCAACACATGCTTAAGAAATAAATTAAAGGCCATCAATTATCACTATTGGAAAAATCAGCAAAAACGACAAAAAAGTCATTTGTCTTATGAGTATAAACGACGAAAGGTGACAAGCCCTAGCATGGCCTTGATTTTTGATATTTTAGCTGACAAATAGGACATGTTACGACAAATTCGTCCTAGTTTGTCCTTTTCCTTAGCAAAAACTAATTGGAGTTTCCTTGCAAAATATAAAACTGGCTTACTAATACTAAATAGGACAAGGTAGGACGAATTTGTCGTAGTTTGTTCTTTTATTTTTTGTCACGTTTCGTCGTATTAAACAGGTGCGAAAAAAACAAGCAGTGTCTATTAAACTTTTGTCTCTGTTTTCTTATCTAGTTTCTTTCATTTTCTTACCATTTCTCATAAATCTTAATATCTTATTCTCTTGGTATGAAGCATAATTATTAGATGGAATAAAGTACTAACATGATTTTGATGATTGTTTGCTGCAACATCCAATTAATTCCAACTCATGCTCAAGAACCCTAGATTTTGGCCCGTTCTCTGTTGATTTTCGGGCTTCAAACTAAGAACAAGCAACGACAAAATCAGCAAATAAGACGACTTTTAAAGAACAGCGATTTCTCGTCCTATCAGTACCAAAAACGACGAGAAAGAACAAAATTCCTTGTCCTTTTTGCTGATTTTTCCAGTAGTGTATACTCCTTCAGTCTCTTTTTTTAGGACCATTTATATTTGTACAAAGTTTAAGAAAATATTGTATTCATCTGACATCCGTTCGTCTCCTTTCCTTTCTGACTACCATCTCACAAACATAATCTTTTCTATTTTTTTATTGCCAATTTTAGTTAAATGGTAGTTTAATAAAAAAAAAATTATTTAAAGAATATTATTTTTAGATTAAGTGACGGAAGGAGGAATGAAATCGCCGAAACAATTAAGGTAAACATTGATGTTAATTATTAGATGAACTAAGAAAGGCGACAATGAATTTGGGACAAGACAATCAACCAGCTCATGTGCCTGTGGGGGTGGGATCATGCATTAAAATGGAGTATTAAATTAGCCTCAGAAAAGTAATGAATGAAGTGGAGTGATATGATGAGATTTCCATTTATCAAACTCAAACAAATTGCAATCTTTCAATTTCTATATTCCAAATGTCGGCCCCAATGCGTTCTTTACGGCCGACAAATTCTAGGTTAATCCCAAAATGCTTCATCCAGTTCTTTGCACCTAACTAATGTTTAATTCTTATCCAATAGAAAGCTTTTATTCAGCAACAAAACATGCAATTTAAAGATAATTGGAAATGATTAATGTTTCTTAACTACTACTCACAAACATGTATTTCAAGAATATTTTATAATATAATCAAAAGATAATTTAATGATGATTTTGTTACGAAAAAACATAAGCCATGATTAAGATGAATTCAAGGAATTATGAATTCTTCCTTTTTATGCCAGCGTGCTATAAAAGTTGTTTATTTTTACACTTCTTTTCTTTCATTTCCACAACTTGTCTCACTTTACGAATGTTTAAATGTAATTTTGGAAACGAGTCAATCTTAACTAATACATTCTGTAAGTTTTTAATTATCGTTTTAGCTATTTATACATACATTAATGAATATGAAAAATTAGAAATAATGTATATTAAAATGTAGGATGACAACTAATTAAAAATATATCACATAATCACTGATCGTTGGTTGTAAAATGAAACAGAAAACAGAGTAAAAAAATATATTAAAAGTATAAATACAATTTAATACAATATATATATATTAGGATGACAACTATTTTGAAACAAAAACTTAGCTAAAAACAACAATTTAAAGTTCAAATTTTCACGAAAAAGAGAAAATTTATAATTTGAATCTTCACAAAAAAGAGAAAATTTATATCAAGGGTCTCACTTTCAAGTTTCATAATAAATCACGAAAATATTAGGTTCGGTCCTGCTATTATGTTGTGATAACAACTCCTTAATTAGAGGGATTAAATACAAATGAAGTGATAAATTAATTGACTCTTAACTAAGTACATGGCCTTTAGAGTGATGATATTATAATTAAAAAAAAAATGTCCCTTGGACTTATAGCAATTGATGTGATTGATTAGTAGGCCTAACAAGCGTGCGGCCACGACATTGTAATATGAAGACCACGTTAGTATTGTCCCATGGTGGGTCCCTCTTCATCTCTTTTAATACTCCTAACTTTCCTTCCATTTTTTTCATTCAAAATTTCCAATTACTCAATAACCTTAACTCACCCTTTCAACTTCTAAGAATATATTTTCTTGAAAAAAACATCATCTTATTAACATAATCAGAATTCAGAAACATGAGGACTTTGTTTCCTAATCTTGATAGAGAAGATGGTCTTGATACTGTGTTGGAAGTGCCCATTCCTGAAGAAATGTTGTCTACAATCAAGCAAAAGTCATGGAGGAAATGGATGAAATCTTATCCAGATAGATCATTTGCTTCTCATTTTGGTGACAAAAGCACTCAAATTCAACTGTTGCTTACTGTTCTTGGAGCCCCTTTGATCCCTTTTTCAATCAATCATGACAATGATCCATTGTTCAATTCCAGTTTCAAAGGCCAACCCATTGTAAGTTGTCCATCTTAGATTAGTCTCAATTCAAAAATCAAGATCATATAATGATAGTATTTTATTAATGAGGTTGTGATTTGTGTGTACAGGAGTCATCGATGGCGAAATACATAGTGCAGCAATACATTGCAGCAGCAGGAGGTGATCATGCTTTGAATGCGATTGAGAGCTTGTATGCTATGGGGAAGGTGAAGATGGCGACGACGGAAGTGATTTCGGGGGATGGTAAAGTGATGAAGATGAAGAGTGGTAGACATAGTAGTCATGGAGAGGTGGGCGGATTTGTTTTGTGGCAGAAACGGCCTGATTTATGGAGTCTGGAACTTGTTATTTCTGCTTGTAAAATCAGTGCTGGATGTGATGGGAAGGTGGCTTGGAGACAAACACCTTGGAACCATTCCCAGGCTACTCGTGGTCCTTCCAGACCTTTGCGACGTTGTCTCCAGGTAAAATTCTGCCTCGAGTCTGGATTCTCTGTTACACTTTTATATATATATATGTATGACGTTTTATGTTACAGTCGGATAAAAATATATTGGTGTTTAGATGATTGTCTAATGTTGTTTCATAATCATGTCCACTTTCAGGGTCTTGATCCAAGATCAACAGCCAACTTATTTGCCAATTCCATCTGCATTGGAGAGAAAACAATCAACGACGAAGACTGCTTCGTGTTGAAGCTTGTTGCAGATTCCTCTGTTTTGAAAGCAAGAAGCAGTATTAATATGGAGATGGTGAAGCACAGTATCTTTGGCTACTTCAGCCAAAGAACTGGCCTCCTTGTCCAATTAGAAGACACCCATCTTCTTCGAATTTTGTCCCCTGGAAAGGACGACGTCTTCTGGGAGACAACAATGGAGACTCAAATACAAGATTACAGAACAATTGATGGTGTTAACATTGCCCATGGTGGTAGGACCGTTGTCACGTTGTTACGCTATGGTGAGAACGAGGAAGGGCATACTAAGACACGAATGGAGGAGGTTTGGACAATTGAAGAAGTAGATTTCAACATTGCAGGACTTTCCCTAGATTGTTTCTTGCCTCCTGCGGATGTAAAGAAACACGAAGAACCATGCGACGAAGTCGTTTCATTCAAGACCAGGCCTAACAACCCTTCCAAGGTTAAGGCTGCAAAGAAGATATCTAAAGTCAGTGCTATTGATGAAGATGTTCTTGAACCAGTACATGAGGATGATGAATGGTAATGTAGATCATCATGGGAGGTGTTTGAGGGTACATTTGTAAATAGTCTGCCACATGATATTATATGATATATTCCTGTAAATAGGTGAAGAGTCTCTTGTGAGATTCACTTGTAGTGATGATTGATGTCATTTGTAAATTGGCATCTTAGGACATCCCCTTTCATATGTTGTTTTTGTTGAAAGAGGTGGTTGTGAAAGGGTTAGAAGATATACTAGTTTGTCAAATTTGTATGCATTATGAATGGGTAAAGAAGTTTTACCTAGAGCATATGGATTGGTTTTTAGTCCATCCATGTGAGACCTAAAGGCTAAAACATTGTAATTACATATTGAAGTTTATCAACAACTATTTCACAAGTTGTTATAAGTTGGGTTCAGTTTGAGTACTCGTTACATTAGCACTAGCTATTTCGTAGTTTTAACGCTAGAATCTTGTAATAAACCGTCACTTGCTTAGTATTAAGGGTTGATATGTCCAATGAGATGTGCTAGATGACCCTCGCCTGTCAAGAGACAAACCGGATCATCCCCGTCTCCAATTCGAGTAGCCCGCCAATGTTAGTGGGCCGGGACAGACCACTAGGATGATACTGGCCCTTATTTGCTCGAGGGCCCCTTCTTAAGAGGCCTGGCGTGGTTAACGGTACTCTGTCTAAAACTGTATCAAGGCCCAATCTGTTAGCTAGCCCATTTGACTTGGGCAAAATTTTAAAGTTGGGAGCATGGAGAAGTAGGTAGACGTTACGAAATGACTAAAGTGTAAAAGTGCATCAAACTTTTTTGCATGCAAGAAAAGGGAATTAAGAGATGACTTAACCTTTTAACGTTTCAAAATTGAACTACTTAAAAGTAACATTATTAGACTTTTAGTTTAGACTTCTGATATGTGAAGGGCAATTTCGGAAATCAAATCTTCCTTTTATTTGATGTGGTAAGATTCCAAAAACGCACAAACCACACGTATAACAATACGCCGCACTTAAGTTAATTTTATTGTAGGTTTAGTGTTCGAATCATGTAAGAAGAAGATCTTCTAGCTCATCGGATTTTCCATGGTTTGTCTGCTCATATGTGTTGTGACTTGTGATTTACAAGAAACATTAACTTAGTTTACTTATATTATGAAGAAAGATTAATAGTCAATGGGATTCCCCTTTATTATGCCAGAGTCAAGGAAGTCATCGCACATGCTTAACGGTTATAAACGTATACATACTCAATTACTCACTCTCAATTTGCAAACAATTTTTATTTTTTTATTATTCAAATAATAAAGGTCTTCCAGTCAGTAGCCGTTAGTCTTCTAAAGTTGCAATTGGTATTGTTCGTTTGGTCGTATTCTATATTTCTATTTGTCCTGTGCATCATTTCAGATTCCAACATAATTTGTTCCCAATTTTATTTGTCTTTCATACTCCTCATTAGCTAGCTAATCAATCATTATTATTTATTATTTCTTCCGTCTCTTTATTTGAAATTTATTTATTTTTACATAAAGTTTAAAAAAAAATTCAAACTTCTCTCACAAATTTGGTTTTTCCTCAAACTTTTCTTACTTAGTTGGATAAAACGAAAACTAGAAAATGAATTTCCATTTGTAGGATGAATATTATAACTATTAGATTAAGGGACGGACGTAAGAATTAGATATTGTAGAATAAATAAATCAAGAGAGATCAAAGTGACGATACCTCTCTTCAACTTAATAACATACTCCATCTGTTTCAAAATGTTTGATCATCTAGCCAAAAAATATTTTATTAAGGATCAAGAAAGATTACTATTATATCCTACATAATATAAATAATTACCTCAAAAGTAAAAACATACACGAAAGCAAAAACACTTTAAAGGTCAAAAATATAAAAAAATAAGTTGAAAAATACATTGAATTCCTAAACAATCAAACATTATGAAAAAGTAAACATTTTCTAAACAATCAAACATTATAAATCGAAAAATGTATACATTATTATATTGTTCCATTTTATTGATCGAACGAGAACGATACACGATCTTTTAAATTTTCAAGGGCTGTCGGGCACACAGTCAAAACATTCTATGAATCTATGATATTGAAGATCCTGAATGCAGGTCCTCATAAATCACGAGCACGAGATTCAACATACTAGTTGTAGGAGCCGTAGCCTAGTATTGGAGCCTTTCTATACTCTCCATGACTCTTAATTCCCAACACCAAACTTTCTCGTGAGGAATAATAATATATCTCCTCATTAAATTAAAGGATTTCAAAATTATTCAAACCATAACCGAACAAATTAATTTATATGTCTTCAATGTGCTTGTTTTTATTTATTATGGATGTTATAATGATGTCTTTTTATATATAGATTACAACAAACACTTCTATAATATTAGATTTATTAACAAACATTTCTAAATATGAGTAGTCTATAAAAAAAGGAAGAAGTAATAACATACTCGTATTAAATTAAACAAGTAAAAGATTATGCATGTAATTTAACACATATTACGTACCTCGAGCCACAACATATCAATAATATTGAAGCATATATACTTTGATGAGCTTATGATTGTTTATACTCGGTATGATTATGGACCTCGAGACGACAACACCAAATTTGATTGGTCAATTGATTTTAATTCAATAATCAGCCTCTTGTCTTTCCATAACCTTATTTTATTAAGAATTTTGAGTACAATAATTGACAAGAAGGGCGAAACAGTGGAATAATTACATGATAGACCAAATACAAGAAAAAGATTATTGTTTATTGTTTAATAAATTTAAGAAAAATAATTGGAAATTAGGGTCGCTCAAATAACATAGATATTCAAAATTTTATTAAAATATACGACACAACCACATCATTCTTCAAAAAAAAAAAAATTAAAGGACAAAGTAACATTTATTAATAAGATGTAAAACGAACATACACCATTTACTTTAGCTCCTAAACGATTTAACTACTAGCTGAAGAATAAATTAACACTCCTTTAGTCTTTTAGTTGCCGTTTTATGTCTGAAAATAGTTGTCATTATTTTATCATGATAAATTGTAATTTTGCATCTACATTGTACTTTTTGTTTATTTATTCTATTGAAATCATCAATTACATAATGATATAGTGACAATCAATTGCCATTTCTTTTTGACTAATTTTACTTTTTCTTAATCTATGTGAAAATGATTAAAACGATAAATACAAGGAGGGAGTATAAAATTTGATCAAAAAATTATGTGTCGTTTAATAATGCAAAATTTAATAATTTTGGTCATCAAAACGAAAATTCAACTATATTGTAAAAGGTGGATCTAAACTGTTATATAGACCTAAATAATGAAATAGAACTTTTTAAGTGAAATGTCTTTATTATTCTCCTATTTATAAATGTAACATTTAAAGAAGTTTGATTCAGAGACAAAATGGTTATTTCCATCTTAAAAAACACTACTCGGATGTATATAATCGAATAATCTAGTGGAAGAGGCTTTTGTTAGTGGTCAGAAGGTCCTGGCTTCGACACTCGACTCATCGTTAATTTAGGAAAAAAAAAACACTATTTGTTAATCGGTTGTGTATGTGTATAGTATTTCCAAAGGTGTATGTAGGACTTTAATTCGAAACGAAATAGTAGCAGTATATGACAAACCAGAAAACTAGACGTTGGGGGCACATGATCCCTTCCCCTTAAAACCCTTTGAAAATCAAATCTGCAGGGCTCCATCTTCATTTTAGGGACCAGCTATACAGTTGAGACACCTTCCAAGAATTACTTCACATGATGTTTTATGGTAGAGCCAAACATCATTAAACCTTGCAAATCATTTCATTTTGTCTCTCTTTTAGCTCTGCAAACTGCTTAACCCCCCATAAAAATCAAACCTTTGCAACTTTTCATGGCCTATTTCAAACCCATTTCACAAAACAACCAAAAACTCAGAACCCCAGTTCAGCTTAGCATTTATTTATCATATAATTACTAAAGATCCCTTTTATTTATCCAATTATAGTATGAAAATGGAAACATAGAGCACCACATTTCAGCTCAGCATTTATTTATCTTAAAATTTAGAAAGATTTCTCCCTTTTAATCCAATTTTATTATATTTGTGAAATTCCAGTCATTTGCAGGTGATTAATATAAAAATAGAGAACCCCATTTCAGCTAAGCATTTATTTATCTTCAAATTCAGAAAGATCCCTCCTTTTTCAAATTCAAATTTAGTACATTTGTGAAGTTCCAGTCATTTGTAGGTGAAAAATGGAGAAGATAGCTGAAAATAAGGAGAAAACTGCTAGCTTTAAGTCATCTAGTGGTTCTGCATTTACGGAGAGTTCGAATTCTAGTAGGTCAAGTTGTGATAGTTTATCAGATGTGACTAAGAATGGTTCTACCAAAGATTGGTGCTCTTCGCCTTCTCCGTTGGGTTGGCCTATTAAGAAGGCTATAGTAAGTAAGAATTTGAGAATTGAAAGTGAAAATAAGCAGCACGTGAAGGTTGAAGATGTTGATGGCTTTAAATTGAGAAAACAAGGTTCAAAACTTTCAGGTTTGTTTTTAATTTTTCTTCATTAACTTTTTGTATTTGTTTAAATATTATGAAAAATGAAAAAGAAAAGGAAGTATATTGCTGAATTATATGATGTTTGGGGGTGTGGGGTTAGGGGGGTTGCATATATAATAAATGTGAAGCTTTAAGTTTGATTTTTTAGAATGATGAAAGTTGTTATTGTAGTTTGTCAAGGTGAACTATCGACGATTTTGGAGTCATGGTTTTGTTTCTTTTAGTTTAATACTTGCATATACCATTAAATCAATGAGAATTCCAAATGAAATCATTCTTAAGTTATTTGTGTGCCTCTAACTAGTTATATTAAATGTTAGATATTTATGTTTGATGAATTTGATTTAACAGAGATGGATATGATGAAAGAAAGATTTGGAAAGCTATTGCTTGGTGAAGATATGTCTGGTAGTGGTAAAGGAGTTTGTACTGCTTTGGCCATTTCAAATGCCATCACTAATTTATGTGGTATATTGACTCTCTCACTCCAATAACTCAATACTTAGTTCCAGACTTGTTTTATACATTAGGCGGCTTCTAGTTGGGCTGTGAAAATACTGAATTGGTATATCTAATTGAACATCGATTTATGCAGCAACTGTATTTGGACAATTGTGGAGGTTGGAACCATTGTCCGATGAGAAGAAATTGATGTGGCGAAGGGAGATGGAGTGGCTTGTTAGTGTTAGTGATCACATTGTTGAATTAGTACCTACTTGGCAAACCTTTCCTGATGGAAGCAAGCTCGAGGTAGCAATTTGAGAATAATGAAATTTCAGTTCATTTTAGTTTTTTTCGACTTAGTTAAATCATACTGTGTAGGATTATAGTTCAGCAAATCCTAATTTAACCTAGACTTTATTAACAATTCTTTTGGTGATACTGTTTGCAGGTGATGAATTGCAGGCCGAGGTCGGATATAATTATTAATCTGCCAGCTCTGCGCAAACTTGATAACATGCTTCTTGTAAGAGTTGGTTATAGCTTTATGTTAGATGTCATAGCAGGAATGGCTCTTAACTATGTTTATAATCTTTCAGGAAATACTAGATAGTTTTATCAACCCCGAGTTTTGGTACGTTGATAAGGGAGTGACTTCCCCTGAGGGCGATGGATCAGCCTCCTTTCGCAAAGTTATTCAGCGACAAGACGACAAATGGTGGTTGCCTGTTCCTCGCGTCCCTCCCTGTGGTCTACTTGAAGAAACACGGAAGCAGTTAATTCACAGGCGAGAATGTGCTAATCAAATTCTGAAAGCTGCTATGGCTATCAACAGTATAACTTTAGCTGAAATGGAAGTACCAGAGTCATTCTATGAAACTCTCCCTAAGGTTGATTTATTAACTAAGATAATATTGTTCTATCTTTAGCTTATCTCCCAAAGCCAACTTACATTTTTCTAGGTTGAAGCATTTACATTCATTAATCAACTTCTTAGATATGTACTCATAAGGTCTGTTAAATTTTCATCTGTTCTTCTTATTCGCAGAGCGCCAGAGCGTGCCTTGGAGATACCATCTATCGCTATATAACTTCTGAACAGTTCTATTTGGAAACCCTGCTTGATTCTCTCGATCTATCTTCTGAACATGCTGCCCTGGAGATTGTCAATCGTGTAGAGGCAGCGAGTCATTTATGGAGGAGAAGGCTTCACCTCAGACCACCCGTCCACCCGCACCGTTCCACTACTAAGTCATCATGGGAAATGATGAAGGATCTAGTTATTGATGGAGATAAGAGGGAACTGCTGGCTGAAAGAGCAGAAAACCTTCTCATTTGCTTGAAGCAGAGGTTCCCTGGGCTTACACAAACTACTTTAGATGCAAGCAAAATTCAATGCAACAAGGTACTGAAAACTTTAGTTATCGTCTATCACTTTGAAGAATATTCTCTTACTTTAGATGCAAGCATGATTCAAGACAACACCATGAGGCAAATGAGAAATCCGAGTGCTTATGCTTTGATCTATCAATTTATTTAGAGTGTTATCCTTCTTTTAATCTTTTCAGGATGTTGGCAAATCCATTTTGGAGAGTTACTCACGGGTGTTAGAGAGCCTTGCATTTAATATTGGGGCGCGTATTGATGATCTGGTGTATGTGGATGATCTGACAAGGCAATCTAATGACCAGCTTGCTTCAGTTCCCACAATCACTGCTGTTACTCAAAGAAAAATCACCACCCCTAAACGGATGCCTGCCTCGGGCACGCCAAATAAAAAGCCATTTGGTACCCCAATCTATTCACCGGGGCCTCTGATAAGCCCCGCCAAGAGTGAGAGGACACCACATCCTGCCAGCAAAGAGAATAAACCACCGCGGCGTGGCTTTGGAGTAAAGCGAGCATTGACTAATTATCTAGCTGGTGAAACAAAGTCAAAGAATTCCAGCAATCTTATAACAGATGGACAAAATTCCATGTCAAGCAGAAGTGTTGATTTTCCTCCCTCAAGATTTAGAAGCGACGTTTCAGAACATCGTAAAGAGTCAACTTCTCATAGAAATGGGAACTGCTCTAGGCTAATGGACCGCTGATTTTATTATATTTCAGTTGAACCTGTGACACAATTCACAACTTATACGTCCCACAGGAGGAACATACTTGTATCAATCAATTATATGTTTAAATTATTCATAATTAGAGCATTTAGAGTTAGTTTTTAATTATAGTAGTGTGGCGATGCAGATATTATCTTCTTTGCGCGTTGAGAAACAGTTATGTTGTAAAAAGTATTTGTGTACTCTAGTGTGCTTGGACCATTGAGACAGTGATATCTAGCAATGGTGTTTGGATTGGTTTAATTGTTTCAAGCTCTGATTCAGTGGGATTCTTCATAGAATATCATTATATTACTGACTGTATTGATACTATACCGACTTCCTCGATATTTTTGATAGATATATCAAATGAAGTTTATTTTTAATTTTCGATTTGAGTTGGAGAGCTTAGTGCCTTTAGTGCATTGTTCAATACTGCAATGATAATGAAGGCCTTGGAAGCTTTATCCACACAAACCGTATTGTCTTATTTGGCTAGTGCTGCAATATGAAACACGAGTCTACATTAGTGGTTGCTCCACTATGGATTTTGAGGTTAAAAAAGCAAGCCTCTGGAATCAGTATAAATAAAGCAGATTTCATTAGTACATGCATCAGTGAAAGAAATGGAAACTGCAATCAAGTACATTTGTGCCTTCGGAATCCTAGCTCTTCTGTCTATCGCAGATGGATGTGGTGGATGCGCGAATTCTAATCCTGATGCGGAAGCTATGAAGCTCGGTGATTGTGCACCAGCTGCTCGAGATGAGCACGCTCAACTTTTAAAAACCTGCTGCATTGTGGTGGAGCAACTTGAGAAAAATCCCGAGTGTCTATGCGCTGTGGTGTTCTCTGACACTGCCAAAAAGGCAGGCGTCAAGCCAGAAATCGCCCTAGCCATACCTAAACGCTGCAACCTCATAAAGCGCCCTATTGGGTACAAGTGTGGCCGTAAGTAGTCATTGCGCCTACTTAAACATTGTGCCGTCTATTGATTTAGTTACAATCATAAACTTGTTTCTTTCTCTTTGTTTTTGCAGGATACACAATACCATGAAGAGTGAAGATCACCAGACAATCTTTCAAGATTGACAAAATGAATTTGTAATACCACTATTCTACTGTAATGATCAACAACTAATAAAATCTACTTCCGTCAACTGTTACTACACTCATGGGTCCATTCGGAAACAGCCTTGTTAGGCTGCATATATACACCCCCTCCTCCCCCACCCCCCGGCTTAAGCGGGAGCCTCTTTAAACGCATTGGGGCATTCTAATGTTAATTTTTATAGCCTGCTTTGTTTAGCTCAAGTTTTCGAAAATGACATGTTCGGTTACTACAGTTGACTTCCTTCTATCAATATCCTAATGAATCAAGAATCTGAAAAGGTAAGAACAGGTAAACACAGAATTTTCTCCTTCAGAATAATTCCACTGATATTTAACAGAATATGCTCCCATTATTAAAGCAAAACATATTCTAATCTAACCCCTTATGGTGGATGGGAAGTTGAATATTTATTCATCTATAAGACATGATATATATTCTTCATTGACTACAAACATGACTACAATCAACTAGATGATATGCGATCGTGACATTCCCACACGTGTAAGCCGGTCCACTTAGATCAGATATAAAAGAATTTGCACGTGGTTATAACCGGAGCAACTCATGATATCAATGACGTCGAGTAGTTAACAATATGAAAAATTCCATTTCGAATACACTTACACATGCATTAGACAATGAGGGGAGGTACATACACTTGGCCACTACAACACATACAACTCTTTGTTTAAAATCAAGAACAGTAACTATAACATCACTAATATATAACACATACAATAACCAAGTATTATTTATTTATTATAGTAGAAGAAAAATCCCTATCTGGCTATCTAAATAAACACATTAGAAGTTGACATGAGCACCAAAAAGTCTGCTAAATCAGTCTCCGTTTCATCATTTGTTGCAGAAAAGATTGCAGCCTTTAGCTATCTCACCATTAATAATAGAGTGATCCTGCATTCAAAATTTTGTAATATTAGTTTTTTTATTTATTAATGAGATTAATTTATGATCAAATCGAAGTTTAAATAGATTAATCAATCAAACGTACAATTAAATTAAATATATTGTTAAACTTATCATATATTTAATGTGTAGTACCTTGCCACCAATTTCCTCTGGATGCACAGTTTGAGTTGTTTCCATTTGAATAATCATTCTTCCCTTCATGATCTTTCTTCGACTGATAAACAATTGATTGGCATTAAAACACTAAATCCAATAAATAATATTTACAATAATATGATGGTATACGTACACAATGCATACTTAAGAGTATCGGTTGAGGATCCCGTTATAAAAGTAATAATACGAAAAAATAGCGCGTGTTGCGTTATTACGTTACGTGATGCATGTGGCATTGCAATTGTTATTGAATATATAAACATAATAAAGTTTCATATTTTTTGTTGCATTATCGATTACTCCTAATTACACCATCATTTTTAAACGATGTGGATGGACCTTGGGCAGACGTGATGTCCTAAGAACCACGTCCTGTGTGACATCGATCTAGAAAAAAGGTATGAATGGAGGTACATATATTATACTTACGTTGGGGGCCGGACCGAAAACCGAACCAAATATTTCGGAAGGTGATGAAGAGGTTTTTGAGGAGTGTTTGGGACCAAATAGTTCGGTTGTGAAGGTTGAAGATGAGGTGTTAGAATTTCCCACTTGCTTTGCCTTCTCCATTAATTACAAAAATTTACAAGAGAGTATTTAGAAGATGGATATATATATGTATGCTTATGATTCTTGAATTGTTATGATGATCTTTGAATAATACATGAAATGGTTGGATCTATTTATAGATGAATATGCATTCATCCACAACAATAAAAAGGATAGAGACATCACATATATATTATTACAATTTAGATGTTGAATAATTGATCAGCATCTTTCTTATCTTTGACTTCATAAGATTACTCACATGTGATGTTTTAGGTCAATAGGAGTTTTTTTTTAAGTTGACCATAAATTAGTAGTAGTTACGTTGATGCACTATATCTACTGTTGTTATCTATAAGGAACAGAGAAATAAATTTCGAACTCATCATGCATTCAGAATGATCAAGTTGATAACATAGATAAACTTAAATTTTAATGTTATTGTTATGAATTCGATTATTTTTTATCAATATTTTTCTAATGGAATCTATTATAATTTACATACTATTACATTATTTCAAAGTATGTTCCACTATAAATTCTAGCTTTAATGGTATTGAAAAATATGAACTAACCAATTACTAGTGAAATATAAATAGTCTTGTTAAGAAAATTTATATCCATACATTGAGCCGTTTAATTTGTTCACAAGCCACAATTAAATACCTCTTAGTTAATTGAACTCACAATAAAATTTAAAATTACTAGTGAACTAACCAATTAATTGAAATGTAAGGAATAATTGTTAACATTGAGCCGTTTAATTTGTTCACAAAACTGTGTGCAAAAATAGACCCATATAAAGAAAGTTGATGATCGAAATATATGAAAAGATAAGGTAAATCTTTATTGCCACTTGATCTTATTCGAATTTGAGTCTTTCTCATGTGAAAGTTGACTGTAATTTTTCAATTCTCCAAGAGAATAAAATAATAGTAACTCATTTTTATTGCAGATTTAAGTAACAAGAAAACAAAGATTCTATACTGAGTAATAAATGATGGAAATGTATTAAAGAAGAAAAAATGTAACATTCATCCTAGCGGTTTTCATACATCCTTACTTTAATCTCAAGTATATGAATGATGTTTATTGTGGTATGCACCTCGACTAATCAGGGATTATAACTTATTTTTAATCATTTTAATATAAGGTTACTGTTTAGGAGAGTTGAACCTACTAAGCTGCATGAAAAGGCGAGCTAGGCACATACTTTACACTCTAGCTCCTTCGGAGTTGACCTATGCCCGGATGATCGAAAGGTATTATGATTGCTTTATTAATACAGAAATTAACATTTGTGTTTATATTTTAATACACTTACTTATTTTGAATACCCATCTTTTAAATTTATATTGATTTTGAATATCTAATTCAAAACATTTAAATTCATCTTCGACAGTATTATTAGATAACACTAGATTGTTAGATGATCAAGCATATGATTCCTAATCTTCATAATCTTATTCTAGTTGCTATATCTTGAATACTGTTTTAGTCCATATTCCACATATATTTTGTTCTAGTTGCCAAATCTAAAGCTTGCACTTTATTACATGATTCGTCATCATATTTCTTAAGCACATTTTCGTAGGTACATGCCCATTCATAATTGTAATAGGGCAAACAATGTATAATAGGAGTATTGAAATTCTTCCAAATGATAAAAATGCATCAATAATAAGATGTATTTATGTGTGAATCAATTAATTGGTAAAAGTCAAGAAATCGAGCTATAAATTTATAATTGGACCACACCTATATGAGGAGAGATTATACTTCATAACCTAAAGAGGCACCAACTTAAAATCAATTGGTGATAAGTGGAGTTGGTCCCTAGTTTATTAAGTGATGAACTCTCTCATTTTCCAATGTGCGACTTTCACATGTAACAATTGACCTAATTTAGAGCAATCTTAATACTCCTCTCTCACTTGTGAAGTCCCTTTCAAATCACGGGTATTTTTCTTTGGTATATACGGTCCAGTTTTTTAATTAGCCTATTAGGCATTTTTTTTAATACCCAGGTCCCTTTAACTATGAACAACCATATGAAAAAACTTAATGTAAGCTCAATCGAACATTTTATCAAGTGAATTTGCAGAATTGAGAAGGAACAAAAATAAGAACCCTAAATCAAAAAAGAGGGAAAAAGAAATATTAAAAAACTGTTTTGAACTGATTAATTAATTTCAAGCTGAGATGACCTATTTATACATGTGTACAAACAAGATTAAGCCAGCTCGATTCTATTTTAACCAACTAACTAATTTTTTTATGGAGATCATGATAATTAATTTTTTATTATGTCAGAACGAGCATCAAATGTGCAACATTGATAATTGCCTTACTTATTCCTCTCATTGATCGATCATATGAGAATACATGTAGTAAATAAGAGGCCCAATCAAACTGAATATCTTAAACTTTCGGTTCGGCTGGCTTGTTTTCGAACCATATATAGGTTATATGCAGTTCGATTTGATCGAAACAACATTAAAATAATTCAACTCTATTTTTGAACCTCCAAGTCGAGATATTTCAAGTCGAATACCCTTAGCCGAATCGCACTTAAAATGAATGGATGAAACTAGTATTCCATGATTAACGTATCACCATCTAAATCCCCACTTACTCGGTTATCTACTTTCCCATTTTATCTTTTATTTCCATATTCAACACCTTCAAATTTTGTTAAGTTTCTTCTCTACCCAAAATATGCATGATTTTTTATACTCCTTATTATATTATGAAATTTTCTTTACATCAATCAATCGAAATTAACATTTGATGCATGCATGGTTAGCTTTCTCGTCTATCTAGTGTTTTTCTTTTCAATTCTTGTGTCTATGTATAGGGGCGGATCTAGCGAATTTTAAAATGGTCCGAAAACATGCATAGCGAATACCATTTAAGCTATCCATGTTTCTGGTGAACGATATCAGGTCCGCCCCTGTGTATGTACAATATTAATAAGTGGTGTATTATAGTTTTTCAGATGGCAAGATAAAAGAATTCATGCAGGTTTCTAGCAAGTGTGAAGAGAAGAACATATGGCTTATAAGGTGGACAATGAGTATGATTATTTATTCAAAATTGTCCTCATAGGTGATTCTGGAGTTGGAAAATCCAATATTCTTTCCAGATTTACTCGAAATGAGTTTTGCTTGGAATCTAAATCTACCATTGGTGTTGAATTCGCAACGAGAACTCTTCAGGTTGGTCATCATTTCACCATACCGATGTCTTCGTAACACAATAATCTTTTAAGTTACATCGACACATATGTAATGTCTTTAAAGAAATTCCCGTCTGATGAAGTAAGATAAAGGGATGGGATATTTTTAAATTGTGTAACCAAATTATATTGAGATTTTAAACATAATTTTCATGAAAAAAACTATCAATTATTATTTTTGGATGATGAATGACATAGAAATGTGTTATTTGGAGCAATCAATCTGAATCTATGCTCTAGCTAGGAGAAAATTGCCGAAATAGTCCCCGATAGCTAGGGATGCATTTTAGTCCTCGAAAGTGGTCAAAAGTTACACTTTAGTCCCCAGGTCATGTAATCCAATAAAATTGTGATCAAAACACGATTTTTTATAATTATGGGGTCAAAACACGATTTGTAACAATTCAGCCCCAATATCGGGGACTATTTCGGCAACCATTATATTATAGTTTGTCCATTAGCTAATTCATAACTGAAGACTTTATTGGAAAACAACCATAAAAAATCGCGTTAAAAATCGTATTTTGACCCCATAATTGTTAAAAATTGTATTTTGACCCAACTTTATTGAAAAACATGACATGGGGACTAAAGTGCAACGTTTTGGCCACTTTCGGGAACTAAAATGCTACGTGTAACTATTGGGGGCTAAAGTGCAATTCTATCCCACTATCGAGTACTATTTCGACAATTTTCTTCTCTAGCTAGAGAAGGGTTCACTAAAAATATTCCCCTACTTCAAATTATAGGACAACATCGTCAACTATATCAATATCAACATGTCTCGATATCTCTTAGAGGTCGCCCTCTCAACAGGGAAAGAGATTCGACTCTACACAACCTTATCCCTGTGATAACAGAGAAACACTATTTACTACTTAACGACATCAGACTTATCGGCATGGCTCTACTCTCCATGATTTCAGGTAGAGGGGAAGACAGTGAAGGCACAAATATGGGACACAGCAGGGCAAGAAAGGTACAGAGCAATTACGAGTGCTTACTACAGAGGAGCAGTAGGAGCACTCTTGATATACGACATCACCAAGAGACAAACATTTGACAACGTAGAAAGATGGCTTCGTGAACTAAGAGATCATGCAGATTCCAACATTGTCATCATGTTGGCTGGTAACAAATCCGACTTAAAACACCTCAGAACAATCGAAGAACACGAAGCTAATTTCTTCGCGGAGAAAGAAGGACTCTCCTTTCTCGAAACGTCTGCATTGGAAGCTCTCAACGTTGAGAATGCATTCCAGAGAATTATGTTGGATATTTATCAAATAGTTAGCAGAAAAGCTTTGGTTGCTCAGGAGGCAGGGGTGGTACCTACTAAAGGGACAACTATTAAGGTTGGAAATAATTCTGGTAATATAAACAATAGAACTTGTTGTTCTAATTGAGTTTTATTCATTAAGAACAAAAGAAAGACGCGAACGGAGACTGGATTGATAATCGATAAACGTGAATAATATAAGGTGCGAACGAAAACTTGTATGAAATTGGATTAGTGTAGTATAGATATAAGTCATATAACTCAACCTTGTATAGTTGATAGAGGAATGATATTTTTTTTTTCTTTTTGTCTAAGATTGATTAAAATTTAGAATTTAGTATTGATAAACAAAAAATTATATAGTTGTTAGAGGATTTATTGTAATTCTTGTCGAGATTTATAAACAAAATATGAAGAAAACAATATTGATAAAAGAATTTTTGTGTCAGTTGGAAGTATGATTATTCATGTCGATTGTGGAGTATCACAAATGGGAGGTTTTTTTATGTCAAACGATATCATATTGAAAGTAAATCTACATTAATCGGGAAGGGGGAAATCTACGCTAACAATGGGATAGAGGCATCTGTTTATTAGAATGGTTGCCAGGACTCGAACCGAGGACCTCCACATTCAGGTTGAGTTATTGAAATTTCAAACACAAAATTTGTAACGGCCGAATCCAATTGTCAACCCGGAAACGTTCATGGTCATTTCTAGGCTCGGCCCAATAAGACTTCAGAAAAAAGGCAAAAATCGAATATTCTTGAACCACAATTTAAGATATTCGGTCTTTTATTGGCGTCGTTAAAATCGACCCATAAACTCTGCAATAAAACTCCGTAAACTTTCTATAATCATTTATTTCCATATAAATCACCCTCCAAAAATCCAAAAAGATTGTCCAGTTCGAAAATTATCACTCCTCCGATATTGCAGGAGTGATTCAGACGGAGGCGAGAGTAGGGCAGAGGGCGTTGATACGGCGGTGGTAGTCGACGGCGCCGCCGTGTCGCTGCAGCAGCAACAACAGTATATAAGGAGTTTGCAAAGTCAACGAGCGCAGCTGGGTACGGTTGGTGATTTCCTTTCCGGCGGAATCGCCGGAGCCTTCAGTAAGACCTGCACTGCTCCACTCTCTCGCCTCACCATTTTATTTCAGGTGTGGTTTTATTTATTTTTATTATAAACAAGCTCCATTTATAAAGATGGTCTAGTTTATTTTTCAATGATCAAAAGCATCGAACTTGATAACTAATTGACACCATAAATTGATTTGAATAAGATTGTATTGTAATAGCAACCACATTGAATAATATTTGATATATTTCACCAAATATCAATATACTTGAGTTCACAATTTTTAAAGTGATTATCTTTTTGAGATGGAGGGATAATAATAATTGAAAGATGCAAAACTACAGAAGATATTGTGTGACCTTGAAGGTGGAATGAGAAGTATATGCTTAGGGTGTGGAGTTGCATTTACTACATATTAGACGTAAAAATAGATTCTTTGCTAAATTGTCTCAGCTTTGTTCTATGTTTATTGTTTCAGATATTGTAGCTATTGGTACCATTGTTTCGAGGTGAATGAATTGGGTGAAATGGACATGTTTTCAATTCAGCATTCTTGAAGCACTAATGCAGAAAAATATGAGAGAATAATTTGTATGCTTCATGTAGGTTTAAGTTTGAAGCTCTCACAAAAGAAAATTTGACTCTCTGTTTTATGCCATTTGTTTTTGTGTTCAATGTACCATTGTCCAGCAGTTGGGTTTATGGCATTTGTAGTTCATATATTTATCCTTTAGAAAGTCTTTTCGATAAACACTCTTGTCTCCTTTATAAAGTGTTCTTGATAAACACTCTGTCTCTGCAGGTGCAAGGGATGCACTCTGATGCATGTAGCTTAAGAAAGGCTTGTCTTTGGCATGAGGCTTCACGCGTTGTTAGAGAAGAAGGATTTCGAGCATTCTGGAAGGGAAATTTGGTTACAATTGCTCATCGTCTTCCTTATAATTCAATCAGCTTCTATTCATTTGAGCGTTACAAGAATGTTGGTATTCCGCTTTATGGAGAAAATCCATTGGTCACTCTTGTCATTTATATATTCCTTGATACCCTAATATTTTCATTGCACTTCAATCTTCCTTCCTTCCCACTGATGTTCTTCTATTCCTGTTTCAGATGCTACATCCATTGTTGGGGTTAGAAAGGCAAGGAGATAACTTAGGTACAGATGTTTTCATAAGCCTAGTAGGAGGTGGCTTGGCTGGTATAACTGCAGCTTTAGTCTCATATCCACTTGATCTTGTGAGGACACGTCTAGCAGCTCAGGTATCAGCTTAATAATTTATTGTTATTATAGTATATTACTTCAATATTTTCTTTACAACAATATGTTGTACTTGATGAATAATTCAAGCATATTCTTCTTTCATCTCAGCCCCATATCACCCTAACCACCTATACTAATTGTTGTGGGTGACACAGACAAATGTTACCTATTACAGAGGTATATGGCATGCTTTACGTACCATTAGTGGGGAAGAAGGTGCTCTTGGCCTATATAAAGGACTTGGTGCGACTTTATTGGTATGTTCTTGTTCAAACTGATCCCTATATTTTAAGGGGAAGTCAATTTAAAATATGGTAGGATGAAAAATTTACAGTACTCCATTCATATATTTTTGTTCCCTGGAAAAGATCCTTAAGAGTTGTTGAGAATATCTTTAACTTGAGAATAAGGGTTTGCTAGTGGTGTAACTTAAAGAGACCATCTCTTTTCACATTTGAAATGACATTGATGGCAGCTTTGATAATGGTATAGGGTGTTGGCCCAAATCTGGCAATCAGTTATTCAGTTAATGATACTGCACGATCACTCTGGCAGTCTCACAGGTAAATCTAACAGCTCAACAAATATAATTATAGCTTTAAACTACCTTTCCTTAATAATTCTCTTAGATACTTGTGTGATCATGCTTGCTTTCCAGACCCAATGATCCTACTACGCTTGTCAGCTTTGCTTGTGGTAGTATTTCAGGTTTTGCTGCATCTACTGGTGAGTGATCTATATTATCAGAAATTTGACATAAGCAGTTTAATAGACCGTAAACAATATGATAGTGGATTAAGTAACGATTCTTGAAGAATTACATGTCTCAAGTTTGCCATTTTTGTTTGATCATTCTTATTTGGGAATATGATTTTGTGATCAACTAACATGCTCAAATACAGCAATCTATCTTTTAGATATTTATGTGGCATGTTGGCAGTTAATTGACAATTATTATATAGCAGAAAAGTGTTAACGCTTCTGCCTTTCTTCCATGCTTCTGATGCAGTGGTACCTATGAATAAGCGGGCTTGTGGCCAAGTATCTAACCAGATTGTAGAGATAGAGTTCAAAAATGTTTATCTGGTATAAAATGATCTAGTGATAAAAGCCTAAAAAGAACATTGTCCTTTTCTTTTCACTAACCAAAATAACGTATTTTGTCAACTTGGTCAGTATAACATTTGGTATCCTTAAATTACTGGATAATTTTGCTCCCCAAGCATGCAGCAATTCATGTGTAGGATGGCTTTATGGTGAGTTGAAGTCAGGCCTGCACTCTTGCAGTTGCCTAAAGTTGAGGGGTGTCCTTATTGAGGTATGCTTTCAGTTAGCCCCCGTATCCACGCTCCTTCCTAGTTGTTGTAGGGTAATTCTACGTCTATGCTGGTATGATTAGTTGTTACTAGACCTTAGAATGGACAAGGACTAGTTGATAGAGCCGATGGTCTACATACCCAGATGAAAGGGGAAGAAGATAAACTTTAGAACATGGCATAAATGACTGATTTGAAGAGTTCACTAAGTCATTCTTGGAATAGTACAAATGTATCGAGGTTAGTGACAGCTTAGTAGATATTCAATATATAGATATTGAACTATCACAAAACTGAGAGTCCCTAAAGAAAGGCCCATTTTCTGCCAGTCTTCTGTACCTTAGAAATTTAGTATGACATGATGTAAACAATTCTAACCAGGGGTTGGGCGATTATATTTTTAATGCCTTTCTTTTACTAGTCTTGTCTGCAAGTACTCTTTCTAAATGTGGGGATACTTTTTTTCCATAGAGGAGGTTACTGTTTCTTGATTTCATACAAAATGGAGTTAACATTTCAAATCTTATTATTGCCTGATGTAGCTTTCTTTAGACTCTTCTTTGTTACATTATTGTCGGAGAAAGGAATTGTGGAATTGTACAAGTGGTTCACATTATGTTCACGTTATTGTATGCTTCTGACGTATGTTGCATATAGTTACCACCCTCTTGAGTGTATATGAAGTTAAACAAGCCCATAAGGAATAACCTCATTGAAAATTTAATGTTTGTCTGATGTGATATATGCATTTGCAGTTGTATTCCCACTAGATCTCGTGAGAAGAAGAATGCAATTGGAAGGAGCCGGAGGGCGAGCTAGAGTTTATACGATGGGTATATTTGGCACGTTGAGACACATAACCAAAACAGAAGGTTTTCGTGGTTTATACAGAGGGATCTTGCCTGAATATTACAAGGTGGTACCAACTGTTGGTATCATGTTTATGACATTCGAGAAATTGAAACAGATCTTCTCATACATTCCGGAGAGCTGATAGCTTGGTGACATTAGATGATAGCTGAGATGGATAAAGAAACTGCTGCAAAAGAAGATTGCAGTACACCGATTTAGTTAAGGTTATATGGTGAAAAGCTGGGATTGTTTCTGTACCCTCTATTGCATTAACAGATGATAATAGAAACTTTTATCACTCAGCTGAAGTGTATTATTGGTGTAACATAGATCTAGATAGCGTCAATCATTTATTCATTACCACAGGGACCAATTGTTTCTTACAAGGGATAAGATCAGTTGTTTTGTGAACACGAGCTCGCCGACCATATCTGTCTCAATAGATTTTGCTCCTATTGTTTAAGCTATTTTTCAATTAGAAACATTAATTATATTTTTGCAAGGTTGGAGTAATCTGTAACCGTATATTTTGTTCCTAATTATTTCCTTTTTAAATTATGTATTGGGGGAACTTATGAATCAAGATAAAATTTATTCTTTAGCTTTAAAGTACATATGAAGCATTTGATCTATTGGATATGATAATAAATTATGGTAATTTGATGTGATAATAAACTTCCTGTCATTTGTATAATGATAATGTCATTGCTATTTGGTTCTAAACCTGTGATGTATAACCCCAATAGAACCCCATTTGTCAAAACAGAGGGTTTTACTTCTAATCCAATTTGTATGATCAACATAATCATCAAGAGAAGCTGTCTGAAGGAACATCTTGAAAGAGGGGGGGGTGGAGAGGTGCCGCTGCAATTTTATAATGGAAAACTGCCAGTATAACGGATGTGGTCTAAAGTGCGTCGCAAGCCATATTTGTTCACGGCTGCATTGGCGGCTCTGAAGCCACCTCCGTAAGCTGGAGAAGCGTCGTGTTCAATTTGATGCTTAAAAAAATTTCCCAGCTTATTCTCCGCCCCTGATTTTGCTCCTTTTTTCGATGTTTGCCACGCAGATGAAGATGAAGATGAAGAGGATGCTGTTGATGTTGATGGAGCGTTTTTCAAGTTTGGCATCACCTCTGTCTCAAGCCACATGTAAGAAAGCACTTGACAGATACCTTCCTCTACCTCCGGGTTAAGATTGCGATAACCTGCAATTTTTTTGGTTTTTTGCAAACTTTTGAATCAGTTATTACTGCAGATAACTTTCCTGATTGTATTCTGCTTTTTAACCCTTGCATGGTATTGACATCCAGCATTCAGTTTCCATTCTTTTGAGGTATTTTCTAGTCCATATTCAATATAATCTTTCTTTTGTACATCGGCTTA
Source organism: Echium plantagineum (assembly GCA_003412495.2). Classification (NCBI taxonomy): domain Eukaryota; kingdom Viridiplantae; phylum Streptophyta; class Magnoliopsida; order Boraginales; family Boraginaceae; genus Echium; species Echium plantagineum. The sequence continues at coordinate 2,016,191 of CM016566.1, read as the reverse complement.
CCTTTCAGACGCAACCAGCCATGCATTAATTCATGAGCAAGAATAGCAACCAGTTAGTAATCTGCATTAAGGTAGAAGATATGCAGTATTTGTGAGTACCCTACTTTTGAACATGTTCGTATAATGAACTTGTGTCAATAAGTTACCTTGGAAGGCCGTATAGGACTAAGATAGCTGTAACTTCACATCTCCGAGTAAGCTTATGAGGTTGTGTTCTCATTCCAATGAGCCCCCGACCACCTACTCTAGGCCTTCTTTGTATCTGGTTTTTATCACGATACACAAATTAATAAGCACCATATAGATCATATAATATGTGAAGTGAAAGTGTAGGTCGAAAGTTGCAGACATACGCTGGTTACTGTCTGCTCCTCAGACAAGCATAAGCCTCTTGTTTCAGGCATGTGATGAAAACCCTGTTAATTTTGTTATATCATCAGCAGACGTCGAAAAAATTGGTTTCAGAAATTCAATGGAAATTAAGGTGATAAGTAAAGTACATGTTTCTCCCCCTCAATTGCTTCATTGAGTGCATGTCTCTCAACAAGAAGCATAGGAATTTGCTGATCTATTCTCATGTTCATCCCTTCGTAGTAGTCTCTAATCGAATGGTAAAGTGATTGACAGTCTCCAGTATCCATGACAGCAGATTCAATACACTCCAAGCATAAGCTCCTTCCATCTCCTAATGATACATATCTTGCATTCCATGACTACATGTCCAATAAAATGCAAGAAACGGCACAGACAACGTCAGAACAACATCTCAGCCATCGAATGAAAGAACACTCGAGAAATAAATTTGCTAATTCGTACCTCTAGACGTTCACAACTACAACATCTAGCAGTATTGTCATGTTCATGTGCAGGGCAATATTTCTGAGACCAAAATGGGTGGCATCTGTATTCGATTAAGCCAACAGCATTTGTTGGGATCTGATATACATAAGAAAACATCATATATTAGCCAAATATACTCTGCAATTTATCCATATGTTATTATATCTTAAACTAACAAAATATGATACTCTCTTACAAATTGATGGCAGACTTCACACTTTGGATGAGTAAGCTCCTTAAAGCAAGTCTTATGGTATGTATCTTTCCCTGATAAAGAAAACTTGAATCAACAAAGAAAACATATAAGAACTAAGCACAAAATGTTCATGTGACAAAGAAATAACAAAATAATTCCCAACCCCCCTCTCCCTACATGGATTCGGATCTTTGACCTCATGAATCAAGAGGTGCTAGCTCAGCCACTAGACCATTCGATTATCTCAACTTATGTTTATCTTGTTATTTTTTCTTTCTTGTTAGATTCAACATTGCTCTGGAAATGAAAACAAGAGAAAAGCAATACCTCATGTTCCGTGATTGGATAACTACAAGCACGGCAACGAAAGCATTCAGGATGAAAGAAACTCCCCATGCATCCTAAGTAATTTCCATAGCCAATTTCTCTATTGCAACCCCCACATATTCTGCATTTTGAAATATGAATCTTAAGAAAATAGAAACGTTCTTACAAGAAAGTTATCTTTTTGGCCAATGTCACATTACACGACTCTAGTTTTGGTCCTATGTATCCATTTACACATAATCTTTTTACACATTACAAATACAAAAAATTAGTTCATCTTAAAAAATCAAGTTTGTATATATATAATATTGGAAGATTTAGTACTTGAAATTTCTTGGATGATATCCATAATTGTCATATGGATTATATGATGGATTGTGATCATCATCTCCTGCTCTATCTAGCTCATCATCACTCCCTCTTCTCCATCCATACCCTATGGAAAATGCATTCATTGTATATATCAGTAATGAAAACTATATTGTTCTTAATTCAATATCTACACGAAAAGCTCGAGTCATATACCATTTGGTCTTCTCAAATCTTCAGCCATGGAGAGTGCAATTGCGCGGTCCAACTCTTCCTTCTCTTTATTTCCTCTTGTTCGATCATCCTAAACAAGTTTCATAAAATCTTAATGTTCTTTTTAACGGAATAAAACATGAATGATCGTTGAGTTAGTAAGTTCATACGAACAGGGACCAAAGTATCGAAGGACCAGAATAAAACATGAATGATGGTTCGAGCCATTTAAACGAGAAGGGTAATAAGAAACATTACCAGTGATCTAGTGGAGCCCTCCAAACCATATTTTCGTCTCCAGAAAACTGAGGTGGTTGACCACTAGTTACACTAGTCCTACTTGAAGGTCCTCTAAAGAGCTTACCCAACCATTTCATGAATCCTGATTTCCTCTCCGTGTTTGATGAAAAAGAGTGCCCTGTCCCAAAACAAAGTCCACAATGAGTATATAAATAGCCCCAAGAAAATAGTAAACTCAAATATGAAAAGAACAATACCATATATGCATGGTTGTGAGAGATGGTTAACGTTTGATGAAGACATTAACGAAGGGAAATAATGAGGTTTGTTTTATGTATGCAAGAAGTTATTATGGAATTTTTTTGTTGGGGTTTTTTCGAGGAGTTGATCTAAAAGGAAGGGCTAAAAATGAAAAGGACACAGGGAGATAGAGAGAGAAAGAGAGAGAGAGAGAGAGAGATTGATCAAGAAAGAATGAGAATGAAATGTGGGGCATTGGTTGATGGAACTACTGAGGGTTTTAGAGAGGAGAAATACTAATAGCATCATTCATAAAGCTTAAGTTTTTTTTTATTAATAAAGAACTAGAGAATCTACGAGAACTTCGGATCACGTGTTATATTTTTAAGTAACGTTCTATGCTGTTATACTTTTATTAACGAACTTCTATGTCATATTGCAGTATAATTTCCTTTATTTTTTTTAACGTGTATAGTTGTTCATAATATGCACCAACAAAATTGGACTCGTGAGTCGTGAGTGAATATGGGGAGAGGGAAAAGATTCTTGGCTTGGTTGAGGATGAAGAGAGGAAAGGAGAAAAGGGAAAGGGAAAAAAGGGAATTGCATGAGGAATCTGCTGATGAGATGGAGATGGAGATGGAGATGGGGAAAGGGGAAAATGAGAAAAGGAGTTTGCAAATGCAAAGCCATGTGTTGTTTTTTTAGACGGCTAAAAAATGAGAAGAAGAAGCTTATTGTTGACTTTGATTGAATATGCATAAAAATAATTATATTCTCAAGGGTTGTTTTGCACAACTATGGGAAATATATATATAATATATACCAAGTATATGGTTCTTTCAACAATTCAACCACTTCATGGAGATTTCTATAGTTAGTTCACTCTTATGTTATTATTAAACGGTCGTTTTGTAGCAAAATAGCATCAACCAGTTCGAGTGAATATTTGAATATCAATTTATGCTATGAGTGTATAAGCAACTAATCAAGTAAGTAGTAACAGTGTCCGGCATAGGTCAACTGGTAAATAATTAGAGAACAAAGTACTAGTACCCCTATTCATGCAACTTGATTCAATTCCTATGAATGTGAAATGATTAAGAGGCAAGCTCTAATCCCTAATCATGTGAGACACATCCGTAAAATTATATTTTAATATATTTAAGTGTTTTGAACAGACACTTAAAAATTGAATATATTTAGCCCCTACTTCTATGCAAATCGAGCGTTACATTCATATGGAGAAAGAGTTTGTTTGGAGTAATCGATCTAATTTCAAAAAAAACCATAAAGATTGCATGGCCAAAAGTGATCCAAATTGTTAAGTATTTCTTCTCTATCCCTAAATATTCCTCAAAATGGCATGGCAGGCTATGACAGATTATCTTTTGATGTGGGTTCGATTCTCGATAACGTTCCAAAATTTAACCGGGTGAAACAAAGAAGTTGAAGCTGAAGATACCGGACCAACGGGAATGAGCTTGAGCAAAAGTGACCAAATTGTTAAGTGGCAAGACAGGGTATGACAGATTATTATCTTTAAAGCAAAGTGAGGAAGAAATAAAAAGTGATTTTATGTTTTATAATAAATGTAGTTAATGGTCCACCAGCTTTAAATGTCCTCCACTTTTAATTACTGGAAGATCTGAAACGATCATATGCTAATCAAGAAAGCTAATAGGATGAGGTATCGTGCAGCAGAATCTGTTCTTCATCTCTTTTTAGTGTCAAAGTTTTATTCCAAATCCCATAACCGAACATTGCCTCATCTAAAGCTAAACAACTAGCTAGCTAGATATTCAGACAATCTGTAAGGATATATTATTATTCATGTAACATGCAGATTATAGATTGATGATAAATACATTTGTCGTAATGTTTGTAAGTGCATCGAAATCATTAATTTAAGGACTATTTTTCGCACCATTTACATATTTACAGGGACCATTTATGCATCAATGTTACTTCGAAAACCAAAGTGCAACATTGGATTATCTATGTATTCGGTAGCATATATATAGATGTAATGTGAATTAATGAGGTCATGAATCACTTTTGTCTTCTACAATCAATTGATGTTAGTAGGGCCTTTCGTAGAGTCTAAACATAATATCAAGTAAG
>CM016566.1:1924817-2011602 GCA_003412495.2 Echium plantagineum | reverse complement strand
ACAGTACGTAAAGCTCTTAACCACCCTGATCGCTGAGGAAGACCAATACTTCTTATCAAACGGAATCGTACCAAACTAAATTCATGTATTGATACTATACCCCATTCCAAATTAGTATGAAAGTGATAGCTTTATAATGGTGGAATCTCATATCCAAGCTTCAAAGTGGTAGGGAGTAACATAAGAAATGAAAATAGCATTTAAAACCTTCACATATTTACAAGATGATAGGGAGTTGAGTTCTTGTATTTCGAGATGATAATTATTCTAATTTGGATACATTGAATAGGGACTTAAGAGGAATAATGATCCGTCAAATATTGATTTGGAATCATAAAACGTCAGCTAAGAAAACACAAAAAATATCTAAAACGTAAACTAAAAAAATTGGGGGTAGTAGTAGGTAGTGGACATACTTCCATGTTAACTGGCGGTTCGAATGTGATGCATTTCTTTGGAACTTGTCATATCGATTATCCAAAGCAATCTTCAATGCCTGAAATCAGAGACAATGTAAAAATGTTTATATTATTGACTAGACCTTCTCAAGTCAGTTTTGCTAGTGGAGACGAATAGAGTTGCCAACGACATAACATGAAATGCATCAATGACCACTACCAGTATCGTAGTCTTTCACAAGAACTAATTGCCTCTCAGCATTGCCCTGCAGAAAGAAAAGAAACAGCTATACTATATATTAGCGATAAATGCCCATGCACTAATAAATGGAACAATAAACCATTAATGAGCAATAAATGGAACAATAAACATTCACTTTGTGGGCGTGTCCACATTAACTTCTTGAATAGAACAATAAACCATTAATGAGCTCAAATGAAGAGCATAAATGGAACTGGTGATAAGTCATTTATAAATACATTGGTGGACAACTGTCATTATGACAATGGATATAAACTTAAGAAACGTTACGGAAACATTATGTGCAACGACCCACTCAGGCGCCCTGAGGTTAGGCTCGATATCAACGCGGTAACAAAGTCACCGCTCGATGGATGACTCGATAAACTTACGTAAAACATAGGAGTAATAATTTAAATAGTGATCACAAGGCCCTTATACGGGCTTGACTCGATTAGGACTCGAATTGACCGAACAAGCAAACTACTAAAGAGTTTTAAATAAAACGAAACGAGTTATTAGAGTTATATAATTTATTATTATATTTTAAATCAGAGAATTAACCCATGTTATTACATTATGGAAACATTTAAGAAACGATGTAAAAATGTAAAAAGTTAAAATAAATTATATGTATATGTTAAAAAGATTTTGAATAAACATAAATATTATAGTATATACAAGTTTGAACTACTCTAAAAATAAAATAAATATTTTGAAATCAATGCTATATATGTTAACAAATGATTAAATTTTATGGAAAATATTTACATCATTTAATATTATTTGTAAGAATATCAAAAAGTTAGATCTAAAAACAAATAGACAATTGTAATTATCTAACATGTTAAACGTGTGAGTTATATGTTATATATGTATATTGGCAAAACGTTATGAATAATTATTTTAATCATTAATAAACTCTTTTTAAACAAACAACTTTAGTTCATATATATGTCTAATAAAATTGAAAACTTGAACTTATTCTACGAAAAAAATTAATTTCGAAATACAAACATTTCGTTTTCATAATTTCAAAAATGAAATTTTTTGTATGTTTCGTAGAAAATTCAGTAGAAATTTTGGGGGGCCTCTAAAACGGGGCCTAGTGCGGTTGCGCTCCCCCGTCATGGGTAAGGGCCGGCCCTGCCAACAAGCCCTTGAAGAGTTACGGTCGCTAAAAATAAAATTAGCAGTGTTATTGTCCAAAAAGAAAAAAATAGACAGCAAACCTATTGTAGATATGATAGACCATATACCCCAATTTCCATAATGGGCTAAGGGTTGGCTCATAAATCGATTTTTTCTCGATTTATTTTTTGATTTTTTCGAATAATTTTTTTAATTTCTTTTTCAATTTTTTCTCGATTTCTTTTTTCTATTTTTGTCAATTTTTTTCAATTTTCTTAATTTATTTTTCGATTTTTCTCGATTTCTTTTTTGTTCTCTTTTTTCGATTTTTTTTTTGTTTTATTTTTTGATTTTTTTTCTATAAAAAATCAAAAAAGAAATCGAGAAAAAAATCAAAAAAGAAATTAAAAAAATTGAGAAAAAATCGAAAAAGAAAATCAAAAATGAAATCGATAAAAAATCGAAAAAGAAATCAAAAAAGAAATTGAGAAAAAATCGAAAAACTATCAAAAAAGAAATCGAAAAAAATTGTATTCTCGAGATTGGGGTCAATATGTTAATAAGAGTTAAATTGGGTGTTTATGAGAGGAAAAAATGTGTTTGGACAGAAATACCCTTCAAAAATTTGATGGAGTGACCCGAATGAGTGACTTTTAAAACATTAGTGATCTATCTAGCGTTTTTGAAACATGAGTGATCTAACTGGCTTTTTTTCCAAACGTGAGTGATGTCAGAAGCCATTTGCCCATAAATTTATGCATTATTCTTTTGTACAAAATTTTTTATTAAGGATTCTTGGTATATGTTATATTGTGTTGAGTTTGTAATAACATTCATGTATATACTGATAATACTCTTTCAAATGATTAATACATTTTGACTTTTATGGTTAATAAAATACAATTTAAAACGTAAATATCTATTATTCTACGTGCTAAAAATTATAAAAAAGTTGATATTTCAAAAATATATGTTGAGACGAATCAAACAAGATCTCACATGATTACATTATTTCTTATCGATTAATGAGAATTCTGATCAAGCTTGTTAAAAATTTGACCACAAAAGTCAAAATGTAGTAATTATTTAGGGAAGGAGGAAGTATAAGTAATTGGTGTATTCTTTTTTATATTTGATTTAAGTTGTCATTTCATCTTTTGCTCGTTTAGGATGTCTTTTTGAAGACGTGTAAAACTCTTTAAAGTCTTTGACTTTTGAAAACTAAACATAAAACATGTAATGTGAAAATGTTAAATTGATTTAAGACTTTAAGAGGGCTGAGCTTAGAAATTGATTGCGAACGAAAGCCTGCTAATAGGCCCATCCGATATTTTGGATGATTTGGATTTTGGATAAGCCTCGGCCTCCAAAGACTCCAGGGACAGCATGGCAGGGGCTTATTGCTTGTAGTCTTGTAGAGTTGTAGTCTAAAAGACTTTTAACCGTATTAATAAATCTTAACTTTTTGTCACGATTTAATAGTTTAGTCACATCTAATCTCAAATTTTCATTTATGAGATATCGAACACGATATAATTATTTCATATTTTATTTTGACTCTCTAGTCTCTACTAATTAGTAATTTCTATATTTTTTTTCTTTAAAATATCTATAGTACTCATATTTTCATCGCTAATTTACAAAAAAAAAAAAAAAACTAACTTTTCCCAAATAAATATATATCATGCATCTATACTTTTTAGCCAGTAATGCATATATACCCGCTAGTAATATTTTTAGGATAAATTGGCGAAAGGTACAATATATTCTTCACATAATGTCCCACTAATATAACTCCTAGTGATATCTTGCAACACCAACATTTCAGTTAAAGAAACACCTATTTGTTACCTATCCTAAGTAATTAAGACCGACGAAAATTGCAGTCATAGATACTCTCCTCACACACAGCTCACGGATTTCTTCAATATGAATGAAATGTGATTAATTACGCCTTAGATTCTATAGGATGCAGGTTATGTAAGAAGTGAGTTTGGACTTACGGTACCAAACTTTTTCTTTGGTATTTGGTATTAAATTAAGCAGAATCATTGAATGCTCTAATTTCTTATAATTTGTGATCTAATGGTCAAAACTAAAGAAGGGGAAATGTGGCTTGCTTTTTGTTTTTGAAATAATTAACAAAAAGGCAAATAAAATTATCCACATAAATATATCTAGATTGTAAATTAATATTTTCCAACTGGAAACTCGCCAAAAAAATAAAAAGAGAAAAACAACAATTGACAATTCACAAAACAAAATCATGGAGTAAAATAATCTTTATCTTTAAATTTAACGTAGAACTAATTCCAAAAGTTAGCAAAAAGTTCGACCAAGAATGTTTTAAACAATTGATTACAAGTAACAATATAAATTTTTATGTTTACACTCTGTGGCCACAAATTTTGTGTTTTCTCATGGTACTAAACACTGAAAACTATATTTTGAAGATAGTGTAAATTATTTTTTTTTAGTTTTCAGGCGAGACATAAAAAAAATTTGTAATGCTATTTGGTGATTTACATTGAAAATATGGAAAAGATTTGCTATAATCAATCCATTATTAATTGTAGTCTATAATTTAGTTGTTAACAGATTTAGTAACAAAATAAGATTAAGCTACAAAACTGTAAAATAATATAATTAGGATTAAGTGATGGCAAATTGACTAAAATACTATTTGGTATTAATAGTACCAAAAAAATATCTGATACCCTAAGTGCTACTGTTTTGGCGTGTGTATAACAGTACAACAATATCGATAGCAATGAGCACCAATATAAAGAAAAATCTCTTAAGGCCCCAAACTCACTTTCCTTCAAAAGCCCAAGATGTCCCGGTTCCCTTCAATCTTCACCAATGGCCTATGCCAGTATGCCACCCTCCTATTGATACACTACAAAAATACAATCAATCTTGCGTAGCTTATTTTTCATTTATAATTAAAGATTTTTTCGAAAACATCGATTATATTACTGTTGAACTAATGACCAGATCCTTGAGTTCTTGAATTCTATTCTCATGTCGAAGAAGGCGACATCTCTAAAGAAAAAGATTAATTCGGCCAGTATTCAATTCTCGCTCTAGGCTCGATTGCTAACCTAGGTTGCATTTCTATCCAGTTCTCCCTCCATGAGCGATTGCTAACCTAGATTGCATTTCTATCCAGTTCTCTCTCCATGATCGATTGCTCACTTAGATCACGTTCCTAGAGACGAACATATCGATGAGCTTGGAGGATCATCTACTTCTTCAGGTACCTCCATACTTCAACTAGTAACTATGTCCACTATACATAAGGAGGCATCGAAAGCCAGGTAGAAGATCATTTCAGACAAGTATATAAACTTGTAATAGCAACTGCTAAAAGTGAACAGTGGATAAGCAACACAACATAATTTAAAAATTCCAATCCGCTCAGAACGAGGAACACAAAACTAGTAGTTTAGACTACAGACTCTAGAGAAAGAACATAATGATCAACCCTTAAGCATAATTCGCCAAATTGATAATCACATATATAGGGGAACAGCAATATGTTATAGTGATTCAACATTACCAAACTGAAATCAGGATGGAACTAACATGTTTCTACTACTACAACAACTACTCAGAAGAAGAAGCGTCAGACTCCATTGGCACAACAGCTACTCACGTCGTGGTATTCAACCAAATTCCTCATTCTGAAGTACTCGCATCTTCTTCGACCATTTGAACAATTTGTGCCACACCTGCAGCAAGTTCCTTCTGGATAACAGCGTCAGGCATATCAAAAGTTCTCCTCATGGACAGAGATCTACCACCAGGCTGCGGATCCACAACATCAAGCATAGCTTCAAGCTCATCCACCATGGACTTCTTTGCAGATCTGACCATTAGATCGGCACCCTGAAAGAAGAACATTGAAATGACAAGTTGGAAGTATTGAGTTTTAGGTGACATGATGCAAATATACTGGTGCAGATTAGTGACTAACAAGAAACATCGATACAGATGGATGACATTGCGAACCATATCATGCAAGTAGACAATAAGATTTGCATACGGAGAGAAATCTAACACATTATTAGCAAGATGCTAGCAATTTTCTCTTCAAGGCATTCTACAAATGTTTATATCAAGCATTCTTGATCTTTTCATCCAAACAATGGATCAGACTGCATTAATTTTGAAAACAAAATCATGATAAATACTCCCTCCATCCCTAATTGATGGGGATGTTTTCCTTTTTTAGAAATCCCATAATTGGTTATCTTTTTGACTAATTGTGAGAGAGTTGAGTGGAGGGAAAATTATTTGTAAGAGACAAATTCAAAATTTCCTTAAATTTTGTGCAAAGTCAAACGTCCCTATCAAATAGGGATGGAGGGAGTATCATTTTTAGGATAAATTGGCGAAAGGTACAGTATATTCTTCACATAATTTCCCACTAAAATAACTCCTAGTGATATCTTGCAACACCAACATTTCAGTTAAAGAAACACCTATTTGTTACCTATCCTAAGTAATTAAGACCGACGAAAATTGCAGTCATAGATACTCTCCTCACACACAGCTCACGGATTTCTTCAATATGAATGAAATGTGATTAATTACGCCTTAGATTCTATAGGATGCAGGTTATCTAAGAAGGTAGTGTTAATACAAGAAGTCTCTATCACGGTTAAGATAAGCTAATTACCAAACTACAAGCATACATCTCAACATAACAGCTATAGAAGTAGTACAATCGCAACAGGATACTAGGAACGGATAACATTGCGATACAACTACCTCAACGGCGTCAACAGTGAGCAGCAACACAATAATCTTCTCCGTGAACCTCTGTCGTTCCTCAGCATCCCTAGCCACGCGACGCCTGTAAGTGAAGTTGTTGAACAGTCCCCTCAGTTCCTTCAACTTAGTCTTAGCAATTGCCAGCTCCCTAAGCGCTCTAAGAGCCTGTGACCTCCGGATCAAGTATGCCCGGAAACTCATCTGAAACAGAACATCCGCATCTTGTGGTGAAATCTCTTTCGGCTTCCCCCTAATCATCCTACTTCTCCTTGATATAGCCTAAACAAAACAAAAAAAAAAACAAAAAATCAAACAACACATCATCAGCCCCTATCAAAAAACAATCTTTAGACGTCGAGATAATGACATGTCTTGTCTTCAAATTTTAAATTGTCTCATAAAAACAAACCATAAGTTGTCATGATCTCAACAGTGTCACTGCAACAAAGCATTCACGGCCATTCGATTCCTTAGTTCAAGAATATAAACAAAAGAGTGTCTATCATTGTGCGACACTCTAAGTTACAATTCGTAAATATTATTATTCGTGTTTTATTTTTATTTTTAAATTAACTTTCACAAACAAACGAAAGAGGCATCACATTATTAGGTGTTACACAAATTTTGTTAGATAGATCTTATTAATCTCTCCTGTTGTAGACAACGTGTCATTGGCTACGACAATTATGGGGCGATCCAAAGGTATACCATATGTGTATTTATGTCCTAATTTGGTTGTACTTATGTTTGATGTTGATGTCTTATTATATTAAAAATGAAATCTTTTTGTTTATATGCTATTGTAGTGAATAAGGATGTCCATAATAAGTAATGCCGAAAATATTATGCTTCAATCAATCTTCCATTTACAGATTTCTTCTCTATTGTTAGCACACCTCGAGTGCTTGTTAGCACAACAGTGCACAGAGTGTATTAGTCACGTTTTTCCTGAAGAGATCAACTGTTATACCATCTATTGAAATGAAAGTATAACAGTGAGCTGAAGAAGAATCATTACAGAGTTAAGCATTAAAGACATTAAAGACTAATTCATGAAGAGCAATTACGGAAGATCCCGGAAGATCACGTTGAAGATTTGGACGTAGGTCAACAACGTGTGGACAAAGGAAACATGGATTAGGAAAGATCTTGTCATTATAGAGCGGGATTATGTTGGATTCGTTTATGGTAACTTTGGTTACTAATAGGCGCAATCAATGACAAGATGCCAAGGGCCAAGATTCACATTACCTTATGTGATATTCAAGAGAGTTAATGTAGATTGACCTAGCCCGTCAAGATACACAAGGAGGCCCACGACCTAGGCCTATAAAAGGAGTACTCACCGTAACTGGAAGATGTCGACTTTTGTAGAGAGCACAAGAGCAATAGAAGAAGATTTTATTATCTAGTTTTTAGTGTTAGGTCGTCCATATGTGTTAGAAGATCAGATCTATCTTCTAACTGAATTTCCGATTGATATACCACCATTAGGTATTATCAATAGTGATGTTTTAATCTCTACCTTTCACCTTTGATTTGTAAGTATCGGGAGATACATTCGGCAGGGGTAGATCTCATCTAGAAGAGTCTAGGTTTAGGCAACAGTGTACGGGGAGCGTACAGAGTAAGACCTTCCTTGTAAATCTCAGTATAGTGAAGTTTTCCCTTGGACAGGCAGTCCCCCAGATGTACGTGCGTTGACACGGAACTGGGTTACCAACCTTGTGTTCTTTATTTGGTGTTTTTCTGTTTTCTGCATTCTGGTACTTTAACTGCTAGTAGCAATTGGCGTGATAGTGAGGTGGTTTATATTTTCATCTATGATGACCTCTATTTTATTTATCTCATACTCCATGTGCTAGAGAAAGATAAATTATTTGAAGGCGCCAATATTACAACTAATCATGCCACATGAGGAAGTTCAAGTAGTGAGATTAGCGACAGTTTACAGTGACCCTAATAACATACCTATATAAATATCTGCTCATTATTCAATATCATTCTACTATTGCCATATCTTTGATTATTTATGTTCCCATTAACCACATCACCTTATTATATGCCCCATCATATATATATTTATTTCATTATTTAATTAATTATTAAATTTATAATCTTTATACTAATTAATTTTTATAATATAATAAATAATATTTAATTTAGGCTCGAAAGGTGTAAAAAAACTTGTTTTTTGTGTGTCCAAATGAAACAAACCGAGGCTCAAAAAAGAAAAAATATTGATATATTTTTTATATTTTTATTTTGTTAAATTATTGGTCAAGTAATATGTATTTATTAAATAAGGAAAAACAAAACAAAAAAAGTAAAAAGCAGTCATTGACTGCATTTCAATGCACGGCTCACATTAAACCCAAAATCTGAGCACCAAAAGGTGATACCCAACTTAAACCCACCCACTTTAATTTTGTTGCCTTTAATTGATCTTTCTTTAACTCCACTTTAACCCCACATTAATTGAGAGTGGTCTAACACAAGGGTTAATAATATCCTCATTATGTTGGTCATTAATAAAATATTTATGTTGCAAATCCATTATGAACGTTACAACCATTATAAACGTTACATACTAATTAACCTTGATGGACGGTTAATATAACAATTACTTTGAGATGAAATGTCATTTCTTTACCTATAAATAGAATACTTTCTCCTTAAAAAAAATCAATCTAAAAAAGATTCCATTTACTGCAATCCTCTTTACTAATTCGTTTTCCTTGTTTATAATTGTTAGGCCCCAGTGCTGGAAGGTATAAGTTTGAGGAGTGAAGAACGTGTGTGAATAATTTTTTAGGGGTTTAACTTATTTTAGGAAAGCTGAAAAAGCAACAATTTTGTCATTTTTAAAACTTTCATCCCTTATTTTAGTTTTTGAAGCTTCTTTAAGCATATTTGCTAGTCCAAACTTGAAGTTATCCTCTCCTCCAGCTCTTACCGCATCAACGATGATCTGGTAATTCTTCATGGTCAGTTTATTTACTAATAAGATCATGTGAAGAACTAGTCTGTTTATATTCTTTCGATTTGATGTGATTTTTAAGGAATACCTTGTTGAGGTTTATGAATGGTCTGGAAAGAAGTGGGAACCGTATGTATCGGATGATGTCCAAGTGCAATTTTACATGATGAGCCCATATGTTTTGAAAACCTTATCATCATATAAGAAGGTAAATAAACAATGAAGGTTGAATATCAGAGACTTGGATTGAGCCTCTCAAAACAGGTCATCTATGTTGAAACAGTTGTGAAAAAAGTATGGGTTAAGATTAACATATTAGAACTCTGACATGCTAGTTGCACATTTAATTTTATATACACTTTTTTGAGTAATTGATTTTGTTTGTGTGTAATTTCGTGTTAGTATTTATGGACAATTCCTCATGATTGTATAGTTCTAAACAATTGTGAACATTGAAGTGGTTACTATGTTGTAGCCAGTTGTAAAATTAAAATCAGGAAACAGTTGAATTTTTTGTTTTATAAACTTTTGAACAACTTTCACGTAACCCAAAACTTATGGAACGACTTTTTACTTTCCATTTTTAATTTTCTTCAATAGTCATATCCAAGATACAAATGCCTAGATTTTGATTTCATAATTATTTTTATCTCATTTTGTTTCCTAGATCTCCTCAGATTCATGTAACAAAACGACAAACTTTACTATCATTTTAAAGTGGTTTGCATACTTGCCTTAGGTTAAAGAATAGTAGAAAAAGAATTTGGTGTCGATGGAATGTATCTATACATAATTAAATTTGTTTCTGGTTGAAGTTTTGTTTGATTTTATGTGTGCAATTTCGTTTTGTTTTCCTATGAGCAATTTTTAGTAGTTACTGAGTTCTAACCAATGGTGACTTTGAAGTGGTTATTGTGTTATAACCAGTTGTATAGTTAAGATATCTTGTGTTATAATCAATTGTATAATTAAGATATTTCTATAACTTTGGAGTGGTTTGCGTACATGCGTTAGTTAGAGATTGTATAGAAAGAAATTAGTGTTGATGGAATGTATCTTCATGTAATTACATTTGTTTTTCGGTTGAGTATCCATTTTATGTCCGCGTAATTAAATTGTGTTTTCAATTAAATTGTAGCTACATATGTTAAATTCTTTAAGTTGAAAACCAATGAGATTGTACATGGGTAATTGTGGATGGTTATAATTGTCGCATGACTTCAACTTGGTTATATGACACTAACCAGAATATGTTTGCTTGTGGTTATAATTAGGACATAAGTGTAGCTTATGTATACGTGAAAACCATACGAGTGTTATATGTGTTCTTTTGTTGAAAATGATTTAACTTATGTCTTGAAACAACATATATTAGTTGATTTTCATATTTAACTAATTGTTATATTATATTGTGTTCTCTTGAAACAACATACTCCCTCCATCCCAAATTGATTGTCTTATTTTGACTTACACGGTCTCCAAGACACAAGTTAAAACGTAAATATCTCTAATTTTACAACCATAAAAATTATAAAAACATGATAGTTCAAAAGTATACATTGAGACGAATCTAACAATATTCAATATGACTATATTATCTCTTCTCGACTAATGAGAATTAATGGTCAAAATTTTCATAATTTAACTCTCAAAATAGAAATAGGCCAAATAATTTGGGATGGAGGGAGTACAATTATATTGTGGTTTTGTGGTATAACCACTATATAATAGTATTGTGTTATTATGAACTAACTATGAGTATATAACTATATTTTGGTTATTGTGAATTAATCACAATATGGTTTGTTATAGTTATATTGAGATTTTGGAGTGGTTAATGACATCTATCTAGTTGTGAAAACCAACTATGAATTGGGTTATGTGACGACGACGTGGTTTTCTAAGTGCTAACTAGTTGTAAGTATTTATTGGTTTGTGTATTCAAAGAAGTTTTAACTATGAAGTTTTAATATAGTACATATTTAAGTTTGTTCTCTTTACATGTGAATCTGAAATTGCCTAAAAAAATGCAAATAACACCAAACGATGCTAGTGTAGAATGTAGGACTTACCAATAGACAACTCCTTGTGTTCTTCACCATTGTTCTGCCGAACTTTCGATCCATCCTGTCTAGTAACTGCAGTAAAGAAGAAGGATTAGGAAAATATAAACTCGATCAGGTAAAATTCATAAGATCGTATAAAAAACTTCAAGATACTTGAACCACACTTGCATAAAAACATAAACTTCTTCAACATATAGTTATACCTTCATTAATCATTGTTATTCTCGAAGCTTGTGCATATAAATCAGGCCATTGTTTTTCTTGTTTTACAGGGACCTCCTGCAATATCTTGGATGTGGGAGATAATGCAAGTCATCCACTGATGGATGAAGACAAACACAATGAAGAGGAAGCGGCAGATCAAAACTCTGAACTCTTTCATGGGTTTCTCGCCATCGGTACATTTGGAGCTGACTTCAACACCAACGTTCTCCATATCTGCAGATGCAATAGCAGAGAAGAAAACTGAAGTAACAGAGAATGAGTTGAAGCTAATCAATGATGAGCTTGAGAAAGTGCTGGCAGCTGAAAGCAATGATGACGGTTGGAATTTCTTATCTGGAAGAAACAGTCACGTTAGCACCGGGAATGGTGATATCATTATGTGTCCGGGACATTCTTCGAAGAGAATACAGTGAATTCCAAAAAGGAGTGTTGGATCAACACTGATCCAGAATGTAAGTCAATACTTAGAAGTTCCCAAATCTATATTCATAGTAATTATTGATCTATAATTAGCATATGTTTTCTTCCATGCAGTTTGGCCTTCCTCAGCGAATTCCAAAACTAGGTCTGCATGGAATTGAAAGTCATTCGTATTGGCCTTCCTCAGCGAATTCCAAAACTAGGTCTGCATGGAAGAAAACATATGCTAATTATAGATCAATAATTACTATGAATATAGATTTGGGAACTTCTAAGTACTTGACTTACATTCTGCATCAGTGTTGATCCAACACTCCTTTTTGGAATTCACTGTATTCTCTTCGAAGAATGTCCCGTCAGGACACTCTTTTTTGGAATTCACTGTATTCTCTTGGAATTCACTGCATCAATACTTCCATGCATCAGGTGCATCAAAGGGGTTTGGGCTTAATATCTTATAAATTAAGGGTCACGATGCAATTATTTATATAATTAAAGGTCACGCTACAATTATCTATATATTTGTGGGTCAATTTACATATATATTTACTACTTTTATTTTGGATTGATAAATATGTGGTACTGTAACCATTGTTATAGTATAATTTGGGTACAAGTTATGTTGATATTGTTTCTTGTACCAATGATGAAGTTTCAAGTGGGTACAGTACCCACGTGAAACCTTTAAATGGGTACCTGATGCATGGAATTATTGATGCACCGAAACCGGACTCGCAGCTCACCAGCCACCAGTCACCACTCAAGTCAGAGTCACCACTCACGTCAACTGTTCCTCTCCTCCCTTCAATTCAACTCACTCAACTCATTTTATTCAACGCCATATCAACTTTAAACTCAATTACACCCCTAATTGAACTCAGTTTTCACAATAGAATTTTATTCAGGAATTTATTGACTTTCTCTCCATTCCACATCACCTTATCATATGCCCCATCATATATATATATTTATTTCATTATTTAATTAATTATTAAACTTATATTCTTTATACTAATTAATTTTTACTCCCTCCGTTTCTTTTTATTTGATTGTTTGAGCATTTTTTCTATGTTTCTTTTTATTTGATTGTTTACAATTTCAATGCACTTTTTGCAATCCCAATGCACCTTTTTACAATTTCAATGCACCTTTTTACAATTCCAATACACATTTTTACAATCCCAATGTAATTTTTCACAATCTCTTAATAAAGTACTTTTTTCCCAAACAATCAAATAAAAAGAAACGGAGGGAGTATAATATAATAAATAATATTTAATTTAGGCTCGAAAGGTGTAAAAAAACTTGTTTTTTGTGTGTCCAAATGAAACAAATCGAGGCTCAAAAAAGAAAAAATATTGATATATTTTTCATATTTTTATTTTGTTAAATTATTGGTCAAATAATATGTATTTATTAAATAAGGAAAAAACAAAACAAAAAAAGTAAAAAGCAGTCATTGACTGCATTTCAATGCACGGCTCACATTAAACCCAAAATCTGAGCACCAAAAGATGATACCCAACTTAAACCCACCCAATTTAATTTTGTTGCCTTTAATTGATCTTTCTTTAACTCCACTTTAACCCCACATTAATTGAGAGTGGTCTAACACAAGGGTTAATAATATCCTCATTATGTTGGTCATTAATAAAATATTTATGTTGCAAATCCATTATGAACGTTACAACCATTATAAACGTTGCATACTAATTAACCTTGATGGACGGTTAATATAACAATTACTTTGAGATGAAATGTCATTTCTTTACCTATAAATAGAATACTTTCTCCTTAAAAAAAATCAATCTAAAAAAGATTCCATTTACTGCAATCCTCTTTACTAATTCGTTTTCCTTGTTTATAATTGTTAGGCCCCAGTGCTGGAAGGTATAAGTTTGAGGAGTGAAGAACGTGTGTGAATAATTTTTTAGGGGTTTAACTTATTTTAGGAAAGCTGAAAAAGCAACAATTTTGTCATTTTTAAAACTTTCATCACTTATTTTAGTTTTTGAAGCTTCTTTAAGCATATTTGCTAGTCCAAACTTGAAGTTATCCTCTCCTCCAGCTCTTACCGCATCAACGATGATCTGGTAATTCTTCATGGTCAGTTTATTTACTAATAAGATCATGTGAAGAACTAGTCTATTTATATTCTTTCGATTTGATGTGATTTTTAAGGAATACTCTGTTGAGGTTTATGAATGGTCTGGAAAGAAGTGGGAACCGTATGTATCGGATGATGTCCAAGTGCAATTTTACATGATGAGCCCATATGTTCTGAAAACCTTGTCATCATATAAGAAGGTAAATAAACAATGAAGGTTGAATACCAGAGACTTGGATTGAGCCTCTCAAAACAGGTCATCTATGTTGAAACAGTTGTGAAAAAAGTATGGGTTAAGATTAACATATTAGAACTCTGAGATGCTAGTTGCACATTTAATTCGTATATACACTTTTTTGAGTAATTGATTTTGTTTGTGTGTAATTTCGTGTTAGTATTTATGGATAATTCCTCATGATTGTATATTTCTAAACAATTGTGAACATTGAAGTGGTTACTATGTTGTAGCCAGTTGTAAAATTAAAATCAGGAAACAGTTGAATTTTTGTTTTATAAACTTTTGAACAACTTTCACGTAACCCAAAACTTATGGAACGACTTTTTACTTTCCATTTTTAATTTTCTTCAATAGTCATATCCAAGATACAAATGCCTAGATTTTGATTTTATAATTATTTTTATCTCATTTTGTTTCCTAGATCTCCTCAGATTCATGTAACAAAAAGACAAACTTTACTATCATTTTAAAGTGGTTTGCATACTTGCCTTAGGTTAAAGAATAGTAGAAAAAGAATTTGGTGTCGATGGAATGTATCTATACAATGACATGATATTTATACTCAGTTTAATATGTCATTTTATTTATTGAGTACCAAAAACTTAAATAGCTTTATATATATTCATATGATTATTTCATTTATTTTTATAATACGAGTGACATGCTAAAGAGTTGTAAGTTGAGATAATCAAATCATTACCACAATGTACAAAATACAAAATCAAAATAATACACATATTATTAATAAATTAAAAGTAGAAAATGAAAAGGGTAAATATGAGCTAGTTTTATATATATTCATATGATTATTTCATTTATTTCATGTCGTGAAATATGAGCTACTCGATGTGTAAGTATCTCATTTGACAAATACATAATTAACTGATGTGGATCCCTCATTATTAAATAAGAAAGGAAGAAGACCAGGCCCACTGTAGCTGGACTCGATCCGTTTAAAGGTCTGGCCTCCTAGGGTTTCGTGAATACCACTCAGAACGTGACACGTGTCCTCATTAAATACAGGAGTTACTCATGGGGACTCCCTATAAATACCCCGCCTCATTTTACAGATGTGGTACGTGATACTTTCCTACATACATACTCTCTCAAACACCATTGACTGACTTGATCGTCGGAGTGTTTGTGGTCGAATCCCGGCCACACTTTCAGGTCAATGGCTCCAAGAATTTCACCTTCCCGACAAGCTGGCGGATCAAGACCTCCGCCCGGACGAGCGACGAGACGAGACGGGGCGTCTGCCCCCACGTTGCCTCCCCGGGGCGCGAACCGAGACTTAAGGAACCGGCTCAGCCGCAGTCGCCCAGAGGAGCTCGATGATGCCCAGAACAACGTGAGCAATCGTCGAGAGCCGGTGACAATGACGAAAGGTTGCACGAATCATACATGCGCCGACGCAGAGAATTGACTTGTAAATCATTAACACATTTTTTGTTGAATGAATAAAATGAATTGATAAACCAAACAAGGCTTTTCGAGCTGACTAATAAGCAGTTAAGAAACGAGTCGATAAGAGTGATTGAATGATAAAATCACCGCACTCTTTGTATTTCAAGTCCATCGAGACGAGAGGATTCGAGCTCGATTTCAAGCTCGCTGATGATCCCAAGCTCTCTCTTCAACGTTACGGCCAGTATAATCAACGTATGCTATAATATTTACCTTTTTCATTTTATACTTTTAATTTATTAATAATATGTGTATTATTTTGATTTTGTATTTTGTAGATTGTGGTAATGATTTGATTATCGCCGCTGATGCGTCTGCTTCTGATATAATTCGAGAAATTGGAGGCGAGTGTGGAATTGATTTTGATGAGGTGCGTTTAGTATCCTTTACTATGTATTGTAAATCAACTGCGGAGGCCGGACTGTGTTAATTGAATAATTGATGCTGAGCAGTTATTGATCATACGCTAATTGCTGCAGATCGAGACGAGAGGATTCGAGCTCGACTTCAAGCTCGCTGATGATCCCAAGCTCGATTTCAAGCTCGCCTTGTTTGGTTTATCAATTCATTTTATTCATTCAACAAAAAATGTCACATATGTTAATTATTCATCATACACTAATTGCTGAGTTTGGTAGCCTTAGTCTTAATTTCGTTTTATATATATATATGAAATAGGAGATTCATAAACGAATCGCTTTCGAGGCCTCTTGGATTGCCCATTCATGAAATAAGGTGCAGGAGAGGAGGGTTCCTCAAATGTTTGGCTGAGTTTCTCCAAGTTAGCATATTAAAACAGTACAAAATCATGTGATGATAGGCATGAGAAATCTGGGAACGAGCAGTTTTTGTCTGCAATTAGCAAATGGGTTTTCCATGAAATCTGGGAACGAGCAGTTTGTTAGCCTTAGTCTTAAGGTATAATTTCATACTAATCTACCTTTTTCCGCCTGGATTATAATACTCCATTTATGTATCAACAATTTCTATCTGTGAGCAATAGACTTAAACTTAATGCCTTATATTAATCATGCATATCTATTGATGATTAGGTTGTAAATGTAAGACATCACAAAGTTGGGGAGGTGGATGAGCCTTCAATTTACCGCATCAACGATGATCTGGTAATTCTTCATGGTCAGTTTGTTTACTAATAAGATCATGTGAAGAATTAGTCTGTTTATATTCTTTCGATTTAATGTGATTTTTAAGGATACTCTGTTCAGGTTTACGAATGGTCTGGAAAGAAGTGGATACCGTATGTATGGGACGATGTCCAAGTTCAATTTTACATGATGAGCGTGTTCTAGAAACTTTGTCATCAGATAGGAAGGTAAATAAGCAATGACGAGTTCCAAGTGTACAGTTTAATAAACTTCAACTACTAATGCAAAGTGGTTTCCGGTAAGACTTATTCAATACAACTTTCAAGGTTCCAGATGTTTATGGAGTTTTTCAATTCAAGGTTGAATACTCGAGACTTGGATTGAGCCTCTCAAAACAGGTCATTATTTATACATACATATATTTACTTATGTCATTACTTATACATGTGTATTACACAGAGCATTCAATGAGCGAATGCGGAAAGAAAATTTGCAAAATAAGCCATTCATTGTCTAAAATATCAAAAATAAGCCATTCATTGTCTAAAATATAAAAAATAATCCATTCTATAAATATCAAAGATAAGTCATTCTATGAATAGCTTTTTATCACCTCCTTAATCTCCTTATAAACCATCGAAATGAGCTTCTTCGCTTCCTCTTTGCCCACCTCGTCAGCAGTTTCACGCAGCCTCTTTTTTGTCCAATCATAAAACGGTTTCATCCTTGCTGCTGAGGGTGGTACAGGGCCCCCCTCTGGTGGGGGCGGGGGGACAACTCCCTGTCCTCGAACTTCTTCTCTTAGCTTCCGAATTTCCTCATCGAATTCGGTTTGTTGCTTCCGCATTCGCTCATTGAATGCTCGTGTATCAAATGCGGATGCGGAAGCAACGAACCGAATTCGATGAGGAAATTCGGAAGCTAAGAGAAGAAGTTCGAGGACAGGGAGCTGTCCCCCGCCCCCACCAAAGGGGGGCCCTGTACCACCCTCAGCAGCAGGGATGAAACCGTTTTATGATTGAACAAAGAAGAGGCTGCGTGAAGTTGCTGACGAGGTGGGCAAAGAGGAAGCGAAGAAGCTCATTTCGATGGTTTATAAGGAGATTAAGGAGGTGATAAAAAGCTATTCATAGAACTGCTTATTTTTTATATTTATAGAATGACTTATTTTTGATATTTTAGACAATGAATGACTTATTTTTGATATTTTAGACAATGAATGGCTTATTTTGCAAATTTTCTTGATGGCAATAATTAAATGTGTCATGTTTCTAGATGGCTTACCTCTGGCTTCCGCGGTCGAGTCTCTGAGATAGGTTTGTCAGCTTAGCACTTAATTTCTCAGGGTCAACTTCATTGTCTCCTAATTCATCAAGCTCACTTTCAGCACAGATAATAGAAGCCTTTTTGCAGTCTTCCTACAACCACATCTGTATATTCTTCACATAATTTTCCACTAAAATAACTCCTAGTGATATCTTGCAACACCAACATTTCAGTTAAAGAAACACATATTTGTTACCTATCCTAAGTAATTAAGACCGACGAAAATTGCAGTCATAGATACTCTCCTCACACACAGCTCACGGATTTCTCCAATATGAATGAAATGTGATTAATTACGCCTTAGCTCCTATAGGATGCAGGTTATCTAAGAAGTGAGTTTGGACTTACGGTACCAAACTTTTTCTTTGGTATTTGGTACTAAATTAAGCAGAACCATTGGATGCTCTAATTTCTTATAATTTGTTATCCAATGGTCAAAACTAAAGAAGGGCAAATGTGGCTTGCTTTTTGTTTTTGAAATAATTAATAAAAAGGCAAATAAAATTATCCAAAAAAACGTAATCAATTAACATGAGAACATTCCTATCTTTTAGCTATTTTTTTCCAAAATATATGGGATCTCTACAATTATATTTCCTTCGTTTTTGGGGGCCTGGATCTGGTGCCAACACCCTTAGTGTGGCAACATGCCAACAAAGTATATATGTACTCATATGTTGACTAAACTGAGTATATATGTACTCCGACTAGCATATAGAACTAAGAGAGTATATATGTACTCATATGTCAACTAAACTGAGTATATATGTACTCTAAGTAGCATATAGAACTAACAGAGTAAATATGTACTTATATGTCAACTAAACTGAGTATATATGTACTCCAACTAGCATATAGAACTAACAGAGTATATATGTACTCATATGTTAGCTAAACTAAGTATATATGTACTCCATCTAGCCTCCTTCTCTAATATTTTCTTTATTTTGTCTTTTGTCTCTTGCGATAGTAATTCAGAATTTAGAGTATCCCGATAGTGCTTTCAGTCTCCATTACCTACAAATGAAATAGAGTTTAGATATAATCAAGACATTCCACAATTAACTTTAGAGTACATTTGGACTCCCAAGTGAGTTAACAGAGTACATAAGTACACATATATTAGTATACTAAGTATGTATGTACTCCAACTAACATTCAATAGAGTATACATTGTAAGTTTACAAAGTACATATGTACTCATATATTAGTTTACTGAGTATATATATACTTTAACTAGTATTCAATAGAGTGTACATGTTTACAGAGTATATATGTACTCATATATTAGTTTACTGAGTATATATGTACTCCAACTAACATTCAATAGAATATACATTGTAAGTTTACAGAGTATATATGTACTCATATATTACTTTATTGAATATATATATTCCAACTAGCATTCAATAGTATACATGTTTTCATAGTATATATGTACTCATATATTAGTTTACTGAATATATATGTACTCCAACCAGCATTCAATAGAGTATACTTTTTAATTTTACAGCCATAAATAAGATTTAGTACTAAATCTAGAAACTAGGGAGTATAATTAATTAGGTATGATTCCAATTAATTATTAATTAAATAAGGAAACACAAGATCAGCATATATACTCAGGAAACTAATACATGATGGTGGAGTGCCAACACACTCCGCAAAACATGTTAGAGTACAAAAGTATTCTGACGTTATTTAATTAACGAAATTTGGTATTATTAGAGTTCAAACATACTCTGCAAGTACATGTTAGAGGACAGAAGTACTCACGTTATTTAATAGACAAGTTAAAATGAAAATACATGTTAGGATACAGAAATACTTTGTTAATTGAAGTTGGAGTACAAATGTACTCTTTTAGCATTGTTGGCACCTAATTTTGTTGGCACCAGATCCAATCCCCTTTTTTGGTGCATTTATCATGCAATTACTCCATCACGTTTGCTCAAATGATATTTCAAGGTTGTATATATATAAGAAACGTACTATGCATACTTTTCGATTGGGTGGCTTCCTTTATCAAATTTCAAGAGTTTCAAGTCATGAACATCTCAATACTTCCAATCGGCAATTATGATTTTATATATCTCTGATTTTGGTTGATGGGTGTTTCTATTGTTTTGATTGTTCATGGTTAATGTTAGTAGTGTAGCTCATGTTTGATGATGGCTTTTGGAGACAACAACAATAGTATGACGATAATGTCACCAATCACTTCTACTAATTATCCTTCTTCAAATAATGATTACGTGATTGCAATATAAATTATTTTATCAATTAGTTTCTCTTTTCGCAGCCAGTTGATATCCTATTTTTTCTCCACTTTTCTTATTTATTTATTTTAACATTCATAATTTACTTGATTCTTTTTGTTTTTGCCGATCCCAATACAAAATTCAATTGCTACCACTTCAGGTTTATTGTTTCGATATTTTGTTTGGTTCAGTTGATCGATTTCTTTATTTGTATGACGATTTTTATTATTGTTTGTAGTTTATTTAGCTCAATCCCTCCATATAATTTTTTTACAACATCTTTATATTTGTAATGGTTGTTCAATAAATATATATAACGTTCTTTTGGTTTATTTCAATTTGCCACCATAACATTTTGATGGGTAATTTTTATTTGATGTAACGTTTTGATAGGTCATTTTTATTTGCCACACGATAACGTTTTGATGGGTAATTTTTATTTGCTACACCATAACGTTTTGATGGGTAATTTTTATTTGATATAACGTTTTGATAGGTCATTTATATTTGCCACACCATAAAGTTTTGATGGGTAATTTTTATTTTCCACCCCATAACGTTTTGATGAGTAATTTTTATTTGATTAATTCTAGTTTGCAAGTGTGTGCATTTATATGGAAAATAATATTTTGTCAATTAAACGTGTTTTAATGGATAATATTAATTTGTCACATAAATATATCTACATGGATAATATTAATTTGCCATGTAACCGCATACAATGGATAATACTAGATTGTCGATAAATATTAATTTTGCCACATAAATATATCTAGATTGTAAATTAATATTTTCCAACTGGAAACTCACCAAAAAAATAAAAAGAGAAAAATAACAATTGACAATTCACCAAACAAAATCATGGAGTAAAATAATCTTTATCTTTAAATTTAACGTAAAACTAATTCCAAAAGTTAGCAAAAAGTTCGACCAAGAATATTTTAAACAATTGACTACAAATAACTATACAAATTTTTATGTTTACACTCTGTGGCCACAAATTTTGTGTTTTCTCATGGTACTAAACCCTGAAAACTATATTTTGAAGATAGTGTAAATTATTTTTTTTTAGTTTTCAGGCGAGACATAAAAAAGAACTTGTAATGCTATTTGGTGATTTACATTGAAAAGATGGAAACGATTTGTTACAATCAATCCATTATTAATTGTAACCTATAATTTAGTTGTTAACAGATTTAGTAACAAAATAAGATTAAGCTACAAAACTGTAAAATAATATAATTAGGATTAAGTGATGGCAAATTGACTAAAATACCATTTGGTATTAGTAGTACCAAAAAAATGTTTGGTACCTAAGTGCTACTGTTTTGGCGTGTGTTATGTGTATAACAGTACAACAATATCGATAGCAATGAACACCAATATAAAGAAAAATCTCTTAAGGCCCCAAACTCACTTTCCTTCAAAAGCCCAAGATGTCCCGGTTCCCTTCAATCTTCACCAATGGCCTATGCCAGTATGCCACCCTCCTATTGATACACTACAAAAATACAATCAATCTTGCGTAGCTTATTTTTCATTTATAATTAAAGATTTATTCGAAAATATCGATTATATTACTGTTAAACTAATGACCAGGTCCTTGAGTTCTTGAATTCTATTCTCATGTCGAAGAAGGCGACATCTCTAAAGAAAAAGATTAATTCGGCCAGTCTTCAATTCTCGCTCTAGGCTCGATTGCTAACCTAGGTTGCATTTCTATCCAGTTCTCCCTCCATGAGCGATTGCTAACCTAGGTTGCATTTCTATCCAGTTCTCCCTCCATGATCGATTGCTCACCTAGATCACGTTCCTAGAGACGAACATATCGATGAGCTTGGAAATGATCTTCTACCTGCTTTTGATGCCTCCTTATGTATAGTGGACATAGTTACTAGTTGAAGTATGGAGGATCATCTACTTCTTCAGGTACCTCCATACTTCAACTAGTAACTATGTCCACTATACATAAGGAGGCATCGAAAGCAGGTAGAAGATCATTTCCGACAAGTATATAAACTTGTAATTGCAACTGCTAAAAGTGAACAGTGGATAAGCAACACAACATAATTTAAAAATTCCAATCCGCTCAGAACGAGGAACACAACACTAGTAGTTTAGACTACAGACTCTAAAGAAAGAACATAATGATCAACCCTTAAGCATAATTCGTCAAATTGATAATCACATATATAGGGGAACAAATGTTATAGTGATTCAACATTACCAAACTGAAATCAGGATGGAACTAACATGTTTCTACTACTACAACAACTACTCAGAAGAAGAAGCGTCAGACTCCATTGGCACAACAGCTACTCACGTCGTGGTATTCAACCAAATTCCTCATTCTGAAGTACTCGCATCTTCTTCGACCATTTGAACAATTTGTGCCACACCTGCAGCAAGTTCCTTCTGGATAACAGCGTCAGGCATATCAAAAGTTCTCCTCATGGACAGAGATCTACCACCAGGCTGCGGATCCACAACATCAAGCATAGCTTCAAGCTCATCCACCATGGACTTCTTTGCAGATCTGACCATTAGATCGGCACCCTGAAAGAACATTGAAATGACAAGTTGAAAGTATTGAGTTTTAGGTGACAGGATGCAAATATACTGGTGCAGATTAGTGACTAACAAGAAACATCGATACAGATGGATGACATTGCGAACCATATCATGCAAGTAGACAATAAGATTTGCATACGGAGAGAAATCTAACACATTATTAGCAAGATGCTAGCAATTTTCTATTCAAGGCATTTGCTAGCAATTTTCTCTTCAAGGCATTCTACAGATGTTTATATCAAGCATTCTTGATCTTTTCACCCAAACGATGGATCAGACTGCATTAATTTTGAAAACAAAATCATGATAAATATCATTTTTAGGATAAATTGGCGAAAGGTACAATATATTCTTCACATAATTTCCCACTAAAATAACTCCTAGTGATATCTTGCAACACCAACATTTCAGTTAAAGAAACACCTATTTGTTACCTATCCTAAGTAATTAAGACCGACGAAAATTGCAGTCATAGATACTCTCCTCACACACAGCTCACGGATTTCTTCAATATGAATGAAATGTGATTGATTACGCCTTAGATTCTATAGGATGCAGGTTATCTAAGAAGGTAGTGTTAATACAAGAAGTCTCTATCACGGTTAAGATAAGCTAATTACCAAACTACAAGCATACATCTCAACATAACAGCTATAGAAGTAGTACAATCGCAACAGGATACTAGGAACGGATAACATTGCGATACAACTACCTCAACGGCGTCAACAGTGAGCAGCAACACAATAATCTTCTCCGTGAACCTCTGTCGTTCCTCAGCATCCCTAGCCACGCGACGCCTGTAAGTGAAGTTGTTGAACAGTCCCCTCAGTTCCTTCAACTTAGTCTTAGCAATTGCCAGCTCCCTAAGCGCTCTAAGAGCCTGTGACCTCCGGATCAAGTATGCCCGGAAACTCATCTGAATCAGAACAGCCGCATCTTGTGGTGAAATCTCTTTCTGCTTCCCCCTAATCATCCTACTTCTCCTTGATATAGCCTAAACGAAACAAAAAAAACAAAAAATCAAACAACACATCATCAGCACCTATCAAAAAACAATATTTAGACGTCGAGATAATGACATGTCTTATCTTCAAATTTTAAATTGTTTCATAAAAACAAACCATAAGTTGTCATGATCTCAACAGTGTCACTGCAACAAAGCATTCACGGCCATTCGATTCCTTAGTTCAAGAATATAAACAAAAGAGTGTCTATCATTGTGCGACACTCTAAGTTACAATTCGTAAATATTATAATTCGTGTTTTATTTTTATTTTTAAATTAACTTTCACAAACAAACGAAAGAGGCACTACAAACGAAAATGTAACAAAAATTGTCGCAAAAACTATCAACCACCCTCTCAAAAAACGAACTTTAATCCAAAAAAACACTTAAAATCAACAATATGAACCTGTTTCAAGACAACAGCACCACGATCTGCAGCTTCATCAGTGATCTCGACCACACGTGTACACTGAGGCTTCTTCATCTTCTTCTTACCACCAACTTTTTCCTCCACTTTCTTGCTATTTTCACCACAAAAAGCTTCAAACTTGTAACTCTTCGTAACAGGAAACTTCTCACCTTTCCCTTTGATCTCAGCACTAAATTTATAGTTCTTGTCACCATTTTTCTTCCCATCTTTCATCTCAGCCACCCATTTATACTTCCTATCAACCCCATTCTCCTCCGGACTCTTGATCTCAGCCGTCCACGTGTATTTCCTCTCCCCAACCGTTGGCTTCTTGGGCTTGCTCAACCGGTCAACAGTCAACTCCAGAGCTGAGACACGGTCACTTAAGCTCTTCAAGTAGAGCTCGGAGCGTTGACTCACTGAGCGGCGTTTGACTACGCCAAAAGGGGTCCTCTCGATTTTGACCAAATCGGTGAAAAAATCAAAATCGTTGAAAGTCGGAGGGGAGGAGAGGAGATCGAGAGCGAAATCGGCTTCATTTTGGAGGAAGAGGGATGATGGAGGGCAAAATGGGAAAATGGTGTCAGATTCAGACATGAAAAATGAAGGGGAATGTTCGATGATTTCGTAGGTTCGGAACATGGTTGTTTTTTTTTTGTGTAATAAGATTTTGATGATGGAGATATGAAGTTGGGTATGGCCGTATAGGTGGAGATGGTCAAGATTAGTGAACATGTAAAGAATAATGGATCTGAGGGGTAGAATTGGAATTTTGTGTGGGTTAGGTGGAAACTTTGGGCCATTGCCATCGGGATATGTGTCGCCGCATAAATGGGCCATAGTGGAAAAGATAATTAAGTATTAATCCCGCGTGCCAATTCACTCGATCATTTAAAAATAAGCAACTTATTAAGGAATGAAAAACGTCTACTAAAATATCCTCAAAAAGTAAAAAGTATGTTAAAGTATTAATTTATTGAATGGGCAATAAGGAGAAAATAATTTTAAAGTTATATTGAAATTACAAACAATTAATTGTTGTTAAAAGGTAAAAAAAAATTCAAATGATCAAGTGAATTAAAACAAAGGAAATATTATATTTAAAATGGCTACAATACCCATTTAAATATTGTATAAAGCATTTCTGTTAAAGAAAAAGTAGATACTATTACTTTTGGAAATTTAATAATTTTTGAAAGTGTTATATGTGGAACGATTTCGGAATTATAATCATAATATGAAATAGAAGAGTTTTCAATATGTTATGTATCGATTAATGATTGAGAGTATACAACAAATTTATTTTACAACTAAAATTGAATCCTCCAAAAACTTTTCTTATCAATTTCTCTTAATAAGTGGTTGAAATCTCGTTCCATTAAAATTTATCTGAAGAACCATTTAAACAAAGATTATTTTCTATCGATCTAAGTTTTTATATCATATTCTCCATAAAAATAGGCTTCGAAATTTGATATCAATTCTAGAATCTCATTTTTCATTCTTTACTTTTTATTTTGAAACTATTCTGCAAAAATAGACTCGCGAATTCAACAATTTCATTTATTTTCATTGTTTAGAACAAGTATTCTATTACTCCATAATGTTGAACGATATTTAGTCATATATACTTTACAAAATTTATTATTCAATAGTAGATATTTAAAACGATTTTTCGATCAATATATATTTTAAATAAACAAATTTTATAGAGGATATCTCACTAGTGAACAGAAATAATTGATAATCTGTGAGTTTAAATGAATTAGGGTGATGCTGACAGGTTGGTTAGTCCACAGATTCTTTGATAGTTACACTATCCTTAGGATTAGGCTTATTTTCTTTTGGCCCCTGCACTATCGAGACGCTTTCGTTTCGCCCTCTGAAGTATTTTAGTTTTCAAATAAGGAACCGAACTATACTTCTTTTCAATTTGCCCCCCTATTTTTTTCGTTCCGCCCCTGAAGTATTTTCTTCGCCAAAAAAATGAATTGAGATAAGGGCAAAATTGGAAACACACGTACAATTCATTTTTGGGCCAACTTTTTTAATAATTAAAGAAAAGGGTTCGTTATTTTATGGGCACTTTTTTAATAATAACAAAACTATATTTTTCAAATTAACCCCTCATTCTTCCTCACACCCCACCCCCATCCCCACCCCACCCCCACCCCTATACCCCCATATCATAACAATCTTTTTCTACAAATAACAAATTAGAAGTTTCTAATCTAGTAAACACATTGTTACATATATATTAATCTTAATTGCTAAACGTTTACACACCAAAATGAGAAGAGAACGTGGTCAAAGAATCAGCCAGAAATCATGATGAAGTTGGTCCTTGCAGAAAGCCAACCCTAGCCCGATCTTGCAGCCATCCCCAGCTATCGCCTGTGGTGGTCGAAGGAGATGACTTTTTCTACAGGAAGCCGAGACCCCACGACCACCTCATACACCACCGGTTACAGACCATTGTACCATCTCAGAAAACCAGAAACTAAAGCCTCCTCCATGTGCCTTATTGTCTTATTGACAGAATAGAAAGTTCCCTTGGTCACAGGGCCAAAAGAAGTACCAATTTGATATTTCTTATCTGTTGAAAGAGATTGTTATGATATGGGGGTGGGGTGGGGTGGGGGCGGGGGTGGGGTTAATTTGAAAAATATAGTCTTGTTATTATTAAAAAGTGACTAAAAAATTAATAAGTTTGTTATTCCAAGTTTGCCCTTCTTTTAAAATGAAATTTAATTTGAATTTTATATTTCAGGGGGCAAATTGAAAAGATGGATAGTTCAGTCCCTGATCTGAAAAGATGTACCGTTCAGGAGGTAAATCGAAAATATCTCAATAGTTTAGGGGGCCAAAAAAAAATAAGCCTTAGGATTAAGACAAACATTACTTAGTCGATAGAATCTGTGATGGGTTTGTTTCTGATTGCGATTTTATTATTTATTGAATTTAATTGGTTAAGTGGGAAGCAGCAACTCACCAGTTACCACTCACGTCAGTTGTTGTTCCTCTCCTCCCTTCACAACTGCAAGTTGCAACCTTGGAGTTTATTTCATTTGGTATTCATTAAATTTAAAACCATCAACGATAAAGATTCAATTTAATTCACTTTATCCAACGTTACATCAGCTTTAAACTCAATTATACCCATATTTCGAGGATAGGGAGCTGTCCTCCCGTCCTCACCAGAGGGGGCCCTGTACCACCCTCAGCAGCAGCTACAAGATGGAAACAGTATTGGGGTTGGACAAAAGAGAAGCTTGGTGAAGCGACTGTAGAGGTGGGAAAAGACGAGACAAATACATATATAGTGATGGTTTATAAGGCATTGAAAGAACTCATACAAAGTTATTTATAGAACAATTAAGATTGTATTAAGATTTTAAAGTTTTTTAATAGTTGACATCTTAAAGTTACTATTAAGATTGTATGACATTTTAAAGTTTTTTAATAGTTGATTCCTAAGACATCTAAACAAGGTTTTTTAATGGTCCGTTTGGATTGGGGTGAACTTAGGTGAATCTAGGTGAAATTTATCATTCACCCCGTTTGGAACCAGTTTTTTATTTTTTTTTTAAGGTTAATGTAGGTGAATCTAGGTTAATGTAGGTTAACACATTCTCCTTCATTCACCCTCAAATCGTTCACCCCCAAATCGGTGGGTAATGCTAGGTTAACGAATTAATTTTTATTATTATTATTAGATGAGACTAAACTACCCATCAATAATATTACTCTCCGCCAAATATTATTTGCCTCTTAAAAAAATAACTTCCCTCATCATATAAATTACCGCTTCATTTCTTTCTTGCGTTTCTTGTCAACTCTCTCTTTCCGCTTGAAAAAATAGTTTTTTCTTGGCTGCTCTTTCTTTCTCGCTTGAATAATAAAAAGATTATATTTTTTTGCTTTTCTATTTCAATCCGTGTGTACTATATTTGTTTGTTGTTACGTCTAGCTTTTTCTCCTAGTGTAATAATCGATGTTAATCATTTTTTCAATTAATCATCTAATTATCAAATCACCTTTTGAATGTATGTAAATCAACATATACGACCATTGGCATATTCCTTGTTATAAATACTTGTGTACTAATAATTAAGTACACGATATTTATTGTTTATGTTTATCTTTTGTTAAACATGTGTATGTTTATTTTGCTAAAGATTATTGATACGTTTCTTATATTTTTTTTATTATAGAACATATTTATGTTTTGTTAATATTTTTATTTAATAACATTTAATTTGCAAACGAAAACAAGATATTTTGTGTTGAAATAAAGAGAAGGATATTAATGTCAGTTTAATAGTTAATAATTTTATTATGTTGTTTTTCAAGTTATTAATTATTTTGTTTTACCTAGTGAAGGGTAATTGTATCCAAACAGGAATTATAATAGTTTCACCTACATTCACCTGTATTCCCCTACATTCCCCTAACCTAGGTTAATTTTAAATGTTTACCCTCACCTAGATTCACCTCAATCCAAACGCACCATAAATGCATTTAAAATAAAACAAATTACATTTAAAAGAAAAAAGAGTGACAGGTAGGTAAAGAAAATGTGGATACTTCAATAAAAAGAAGATGAGTTAAAGACGCAGATAGAATATTGAAAGTTGGTATCGAAGTCACCTTGCGTTTGTCTTCAAGCTTACGCAAATACTCCTTAGCTGATTCTGATAAGAGTGTATGGGGTTCCATCATAAAATCAATTGAGAATAGAGGGAGTAGCCCAAGATCTTATATATTAAGCCGGAAGTACACCGATATCCAATGTGGGTGTGCACCTTAACATTCCCCTCACGTGTAACTCAATCATCGACGGAATTTTCATTGCCGGAACAACATCGGCGGGTTACACGTGCCTCATTAACTCGGACTTGGCTCTGATATCATGTTAAGAGCCTATGAGATTTCACTCTAAA
Organism: Echium plantagineum; assembly: GCA_003412495.2. NCBI lineage: Eukaryota > Viridiplantae > Streptophyta > Magnoliopsida > Boraginales > Boraginaceae > Echium > Echium plantagineum. Next base: position 1,981,928 of record CM016566.1, on the reverse strand, counting down.
ATCAATTGACAATAGGGGAGTAGCCCAAGATCTTATTTGGTATTGTACCATTGTTATAGTACAATTTGGGTACAAGTACCAATGATGAAGTTTCAAGTGGGTACAGTACCCACGTAAAACCTTTAAATGGGTACCTGATACACCTGATGCACCGAATTATTGATGCACCGAAACCGGACTTCTTCAAAATGGCTTCAAAATAACTTTCAATTCCTCCTTTTCTCAATTACTAATTATATGTAGTAAATATATAACATTTTATGTAATATAATTTAATTTTATTTTAACTGACAATTACGTTTCTACCCAGCATAGATTGAATTAGTAATAGCAATGTAAACAAGCCAAGAAATGCAAAAGAAAAAAATCAAATTTGGAGACATTTCTTCACCCTGGACGGCTGGACCCCTTGATATTCACTGCTTGGACTTTTCGACACATTCAAATATTCAATCACTCAAAGATTAGACAATTGGACCATCTAACAAATGCTAAAATTCAAACAGTCTCCATCAACCCATTCAGATAATATAAAACATCTTACTATTTTATCAACGTGGCGCCTCATCATTAAATTGATACACCTACATCGGATATGGGTATCCTCCCGCGTCAATATATAAGATCTTGAGTTATTCCCTTTATTGCCAATTAGTTTTAAAGTGGAAGCTCATAGACTCTTAACATAGTATCAGAGCCAGCCCGAGTTATTGAGGCACGTGTAACTCCGCCGATATTGTTCCAGCAATTATACAGGCATGAAAAAATTCGCCGATGATTGAGTTACACGTGAGGGAGAGTGTTAAGATGCACACCCACATCGGATATCGGTGTCCGCCCGAGTCAATATATAAGATCTTGTGCTACTCTCTCTATTGTCAATTGGTTTTAGATTGGAACCCCATGACTCTTTACTTAACTTATAAAGTCTCGGCATAATTAACATTTACATATATATACGCCATACATCAACGTATGATATATTTATTCTTAATTACTCGTTTATCTTATATTAAAATCGAATCAAGTTAAGTAGTTGACACTAAGAAGAATGAAACGCGAAAATTTCACAGAATATATTCGTTTCAATATTATTTTCTTCCGAACATACTTAAATTCAAAATTATAATGACGTCCCATACATTAGTACTGGTATGATCTACTATTAATTTCCTAACTCACTCTTTTCCTTTCTACTATTGTTTTCCTTTCCCATGTCCCAACGACTCCTAAAACAAATTGTACAAGTCTCTACCTACCAAGTTATAATAAGTGAAGTGAGCTTAATTTGACATTTCCATTTATGCAACCTTTTATTCTACAAAAGCAACCATAATTAATTGAGTTCCATTAATATCAAAACTTCAAAATCTGATCATGGATATGGCAGGCACTGAAGCACTAGTTATGCAATGTTCTGAATCCTTGAAACCTTTGCTTGAAAAGCTTCCAAGCATGAGCTATGGAGATGTTGTCAAGCTCTACCTCTGGGAAGGTTTCTGGTACACCCCACTTCACTTGGAAGCTGCAAAATCCATTCAAGAAAACTTCATAGCAAAAGATGATGATATCCTTTTAGCTTCTTCCTTAAAAACAGGTACAACATGTCTATTTTTGGAGTGCATAAGGATGATCATGTTGTAGAGTAGGTTATCTTGTGATCATAAGGTCATGAGTTCGATTCTATCAATTTTTTGGTCTGAATCTGTCACGAGGCTTGGCTAGAGTGGTTTACCTGGTTATCGTGTCAGCCCGAGGCCTATCATGCAATTCACTCCTGGTGATCTTCCTCTACTTCTTGTAGGTTGACTTCCATCTTATTTCTTGACAGGTACAACATGGCTCAAATCCCTTCTTGTGTGCATCATGGGGCCAAAAAATTTAGCAGAATCAGAGGATCCCCTGATCAAGAATCACCCTGCTGCATATGTACAGACACTTGAGACACAAACTTTTATAGTCAATCAAAATCCTGATCTTTCAGCTTTGCCATCTCCAAGGCTTTTTCATACTCATATGGCTTATAATGTCTTGCCTGATTCAGTCAAGAATTCAGGGTGCAAGATTGTGTACATCGTTCGAAACCCGAAGGATACTTTTGTTTCAATGTGGCACTTCTTCAATACAGTGAAGAAAGCAGAACCTGGATTGTTTGAGATGGTGTTTCAAGGATTCTGTCATGGGGTTGTTCCTTTTGGCCCTTTCTTTGATCATGCTTTACAGTTCTGGAATGAGAGTTTGAAGCAACCCCAGAAGATATTGTTCTTGAAATATGAAGATTTGAAGAGTAATCCAATTGATGAGGTGAAGAAACTTGCAGATTTTCTTGGAAGGCCTTTTGAGAATGATGAAAAGGCTAAGGAAGTCTTGGAAAGATGCAGTTTGGATAGGCTTAAGAACTTGGAAGTGAACAAGAATGGGATTGATCCATGGGTTAAGATGCAGAATAGTTCTTTCTTTAGGCTTGGAGTTGTGGGTGATTCTAAGAATATCCTTACTCCTGAGATGCAAGCTCAGCTTGATCAAATAGCTAAAATGAAATTGCAGGGATCTGGACTTGAAATCTGATTGAAGAAACGGCGTCGGGATCCTTTGTTACACTCTGGATGATAGTCTTTGTTACACTTTGTTAATATGCGCGTATCATAATCTTAACGGAGTATTACAGAGAGTATCACACAAAGTTTAACAAACGATCTATTCCGGAAGAATTGGATGTTTCTGGTGTGCCTCTCTTTCTTGAAAGGGAGGAAATTGTGAATAATAAGCTGGTTTCCTAATGTTAAGGAAGAGCCATTGATCATTTCCAATAATCTCACCCTTTGATTTAGGCCATTATCTAATGTCCTTTCCTCAATATATGTTGTTGTGAACTTGTAATTCTTGTCAAACTATAAATCTCCCAATTGTGTAAGTATCTTGTACCAAGCCATTCTTGTCTTGCATTAATTTGTGTAAGTGTGAATGATCAAATTTAATGATAATTGTTGTTTGTGTAGCTGTCCCTCCTTTTTTGTTAACCTTGAACTTCTATATATGTGATAATGTCATCAAACATGTTACTTTTTTCTCATAGGATAAAAGTACATATAAAATATGTTTAAATATATTCATTTGCGAAAATCGAACTTAAAACTTGTGGAAAAGAACTCAGGCTTTATATCAATAGGGGAAGAGTATTGGATCAAACATGTCACCTTGAACTTTAATTTTAATTACAGTAATTCTTCTCCAAATTAGCTAATTAGAAAAGGATTGAATATATTTAATAATCTTGATTGCTTAACCAACACCTACTACATTGTCCATATGTCGAAGAACAATAGGATTGTAATAATGATACATAGATAAGGCCAACAATATCAAATTCAATTACGTAACAATAATTTAGATGGACTTTGATTACATTTAATTAGTCTTGTTGCGTGTGTGATTCTCAAGTGATGAGTGAACTAGAGGGGTCATGATGCGACATATATATTTTCATTTTTATGTTTGTTTGAAAATGACCCTAGAGATATTGATGCTTTACAATGAATGATGTATAAATAATTTTGTGAATTTGAGTATATAAAAAACTTTCCTTCCAGATGAATGAGAAAATAGACCACTACACCATTGATCAATGACCATTTATTTGTGTAGTCAAACGGAGGAAAAATTGAAGATAAGTAGATAACCACAAAAGATATATCAATTCCGTCCTTAAATATAAGAATCATTTTAATTTTTTAAGTCAGACTTGATCTTAATTTTTTATTAGTCTATAAAAATTAATATAGTCAAATGTGATCTTGTTAAATTCGTTTCAATGTTTGTTTGAAATATCAAATTTTTATAATATTTTACGAGTGTAGAACTAGAGATGTATATTTATGTTTAGATTGTGTCTCAATGATCTTAAAATGTTAAATGAATAGAGACGGATACAATACCTTTCTTCATTACTTAACCACGTGGTTAGATAGGGCAAATGGCAACATCAATCACCTATGTTCATAAAAGGTTTCCAGTTCATCATCTATGTTTTATTTAAAACGTACATGTCAATCAACTATGTTTCGAAATATATCCTACTTGGCCTCACGCATTAATTTTTTTGTTAAATGTGTGTGCTCAAGGTGGATTATTTTAGATTCGAAATTGGGGTTGGGTTATTTCAAAATTTTCTTTTGGATTTTTTATCGCAAAATATATTCAATAAAATGACCGCAATAACCTTACTAACAAGTGACATGCCCCTCATATGATATTATTAACGACAAATTGACATGATAGGTGATGGACTGGAACATTTTCAAATATAGATGATTGACAAAGACGTTTTGTAACATATGTAACAGATTGGTACTATTCCGTAAACATATGTGATTTGTGGTCGTTTCCACGGTTAGATCGATATACCACATAGGTAACAATATATAACTAGAAAATTTAAAAATTAAATTTAGAAATGTAACTTAATCTTCATCGAAGAAAAATTTAAAATGTTTAAAATTGGACTTGTAAGAGTTAGACTGCATGAACTAACTATATAGAAAATTCCAATTTATACGAACATTATTATCAATTCGAAAAACCAAATGTCTACTTGCTTAATAAATTTTAGAAACTAGACATAGTATGTAATATATCTTTGTTCTTAGGGCAATAATGCATCTCATCAATGTATTGTTCATCTTATAATGGTGTTACAGATAACAGAATACATATAATAATTAATATATCGATAAAATAAAATATAAAACGTATTGTTTATAATAAAATTTGAATTCAAAAACTCGTAATTAGAAACTTGAGTTAGATATTATCATCCACTAAAAATGACACAATTTTTGAAGTATATTAGTTGACATCATGTCTCAACCAACACAAGTAAACAATTGATTGACATTTAATAAGAACATTGAACCCATGAGAGACCAAAGAGTTAAGAGCCAAGACAAAGTCAACCACATATAGTGTAACCTTTGAAACATAAGTATAGAACATAGTTGACTTATAAATTATACAAATATTCATCTTTGAAAAACTGAATAATGATTGGCATGTTTCATTCATTCATCCATCTCCAAGTATGTCAATAATTTTATCAAGATTGATTTGCTAACTTATTTATGAGGAAAACTATTTGTTAGCTGACTTTTTTTAAGTGCATAGTCAACTATTGGGTATTTTAATACTTTTAGATTAAAAAATTCTTTGACTTTTCTGACTCTTGAGTTATAATTTATCAACAGAAAATCCCCTGCCAAGATTGCAAGACACTTGGGTAGGCTGCCTCTTGGGAAGTCAACGATTGAGATGAAAAATTATGAGATTTCTTCATTCTATTCTTGATTTGAATTCAATAGAACGTGAACCAATTTCACTTTAGAAGATCTTTTGAGTAGAATTTCAGAAAAATAGGTGCCTAAAAGCGAGTCTAGATATTCTATTATATTTTATGCGATAGTTCTCTATTATATTCTTATTATTTATCTATTTTTTCGAATTTTTAAGTAATATATAATTGAATCATGTTATTATAGGTACGAACTACTATATCTAATTCAAAGTAATTCTTATTATATTTTTCAAGATAAATATTTGATTATTTATAACTTTGATCATTAAAAATAAAAAAAATACATATTTATCATAAAAAGCAAAAATAACCAACTTGTTTAATTGAAGGTGACAATACATATTACTAACATTGCAAAGATTATTTGTTAAGGTATTATGTTTGAAAGATTAAAAGAAAATATATATATATAAGTGTGATAGAGAATGTCATACAAAAATATAACAGATGATCCAAACTCTATATTGGTTAAACGTTCGTCTTGATTAGTCTCTTCTAGATTAATTTATAAATTTCACTTTTATTTCGTTTACGAAAATGAGTAGTTACTACTTAGTACACATATGCCACCATCATGTATTAAAATATTGGTGGTATGACTTAATTATTTGGAATAAAAAAACAATGATGTTTTGACTTTTAAGCATATAGTGAGCGTATATAAACCTTGTCCATGAGTAACGTTATGTCATGCAACTTTCAATTCAAGAAAAAAAATCACAAAAAAAAAAATCTCTAAAATAAATCATAATGAGAAGTAATAAGGTGAGATTGAACAGTGGATTCACCATTCCTGTTATTGGGTTTGGCACATACTCTGCAGAAAATGATAGAGAGACAACTGAGCAAGCCATTCATATGGCTCTAAAGGTACGGGATTGATTAATCGATTCAAATTAATTGACGTTTTCATTTTTTGAGTCGAGTTTTGATGATGAATGGAACTATGTATCCAGATGGGGTACAGGCACTTTGATACTGCAAAGATATATGGCTCTGAGCCTGCATTAGGAAATGCATTAGGAGAAGCTATTCATGTTGGGATGATCAAAAGAGAAGATGTTTTTGTTACATCTAAGTTGTGGGGAGGTGATCATCATGATCCTGTTTCAGCACTCAAACAATCATTGAAGTAAGTTCTAAATGTAATATCTCAATGCAATTTTATTTAATAGTGGAACTAAGGGCGGGGCGTATGTGCAGGCAATCGTCTACCCCTAATATTTTTTTCTAAAATAAGGTTGTGCTACACAGTTTTCTCAAAATTATTCGGTTCAGGACTTGCTTCTCTTGTAACTATTCCTTCGCCATTCCTGCACAAAAAATCTTGATTCCTCGACTAATCTTATTATCCCAACCAAAACCGCACTATTGCAGGAATCTTGGGATGGAATATATAGACTTGTACTTGGTGCATTGGCCAGTGAGCTTGAAGCCTAGAGTAACATATCCTATTCCTCAAGAAGATGACTTTGAGCATTTTGATCTAGAACAAGTTTGGAGTGGTATGGAAAAATGTGTTGAATTGGGACTTTGTAGGTCAATTGGTGTTAGCAATTTCTCCTGCAAAAAGATCGAACAGCTCTTAGATTTTGCCTGCATCCCACCTGCTGTAAACCAAGTCGAAATGCATCCAATGTGGAGACAAAGAAAGCTACGGAAGTTGTGTGGAGATTATGGCATCCATGTTAGTGCATATTCCCCTCTTGGTGGCCCTGGAAATCTCTGGGGTTCAACTGCTGTTGTCAACGATCCAGTTATTCGATCTGTTGCCCTTAAACACAAGGCAACTCCAGCTCAGGTGAGAAAACACAAATCCATTTTCAGCAGAAAAAATCATTGGGGGGGGGGGGGGGGGTTGCTAGATTGGATAGGAATTGATGTTCATTGGTAATCGTGGGCGTGAAATCACTTGTCCCATTCCATGTACCAAATTCTGGCACAATGACGTATGTTTACGTGTTGTACAATAATTTTGAACTTGTGATCTGATGATTAACTTTGTTTAGGTTGCTCTGAAATGGGGGATGTCAAATGGAGCAAGTGTGATAGTGAAGAGTTTTAATCCCAAAAGAGTCGAGGAGAACATGAAAGCTTTGGAGCTAACATTAGAAGATTCTGATATTATGAACATTGAGAATATGAAGGAGAAGAAGATTATGACAGGAGAACATCTTATTAACCAAACTACAAGCCCCTATAAGACTATTCAAGAGCTATGGGATGACGAAATTTGACAATCAAATTTGTAATCTTTTCTTGTTAATTACCTTATGTATATATTCGAATTCGATCACCAAAACACTGTAGAAATATATTGGAAAATTGTCCATAAGAAAATGGATGTCACAACAATACAAATGCATTTACCTGACTAGAAGATGAATGCAAACTATTTATTATACAGGTAGAAGGAGAGATGTTGTTCTTAAACACTCTCTCGATTAAGATTTAAGAGCGATTAAAGGAACATATTACATAAAATCCGACCAAGATGCATCTATAACATTATTTATGCTATCTCTATGAGGAATAATCAATTATACAGATTGATCAGTCTTGGTAGGAATATACTAAATACCGAATCAAGAATGTTGCAGCTATCAAGAAGGTTGCAACTCGAGCATTAAGTTGTGTATCAGATAGGCTGGCAACAAAAGGTTGTAGTTGATAAGTAATCCCGCGACTCAGATTGCTGAACCTGAAGGGTTTTTGCTTGTGCAGTTAACTTATAAGGTCCAGTTAAAAGGCTTTAGGTAAATAAATACCCACTATAAACCAGGCAGAGACTTCCAGTCACAAGTCTTCTTAACAAATCTATGGCCCCTTTTCCTCAGGCTTGTCCCAGCGAGAGCAGATGATAGGGAGGATTTCGTGTCTGGCCACCATCTTAGTTCCTTGAGAGAGGAAAACATAGTTGATAGAGCCGGTGTGATTTCGCTTTCTTTAACATTGTTGCAGGATATCACCCTGAGACTTTGAAGCTCAAACCAGGAAGGAAGCACATAGTCAAGACCTTCCACTGTAAGCATTGAGCAGCCCTCTAGAGACAGATATTTCACTCTCCTGAAACAAACCTCCAGTAAAATCTTCCATTACTTTACTTTCAAGGTAAACTTTCGGTGACATTTTGATGCATTACAACTAGTCGCATCCGTTAATTTTCATACCTCCTTGATTTATTCTCAAAACTTTAGAGCAAGTAAAACTAACAATGGCAATGAAACCATGCAGAATATATTCATCAACAGAACATGACTAAAATAGTAATGTATTGCCAATGCAATCGTGAATTTAGAAACATAACAATGCAAGTAACTACATGCCTAATACATTTATAAGGTTGGTGTATACATGCAATAGAAATTACGGAAGACCGAACCATCCTGGTTTTGATTAGACACCAAAGACAAAATAACCTCTCCACTCCATTTACTTAAAAGGGCATTTAAGTGATGCATTGCCTCAAACTGCCTAAGACTTAATAACTATGAAATGCAAGTATCAATCTAACCAGGAGTAGCGAGCAAAATGAGAACTGAATACAAATCAGGAGAGGTTCAATTAAATGATATTACCATCCAATGAACAGTCCAAAAACGTGATGAGCATATTCCATTCAATAACAAAAAACTACTGCTTTGGTCTAATAAGTGGTATTACAAATTGAAATGTCAAAACACATAAAGGTGAATGGGTGAGCAAAGCGAGTTCTCATACCTGCAAACTGCTGCAGCAACTCTGAACATATCATCTTCCAAACCCCAACAATTCTTGACAACAACTTCTCGTGCCCCCTGGCACATAAGAAACAATGCTCTTAGACTAGTCTTATCTCTTAATTGACATTTCTCCAAATGCAACCTTTCTATTGCTTGACAAAATCCCAAATTCTCATCCGAGCCCGGAAAATTATCGATACTTTTACAAGACAAGAATCTCAAAGTCTTCAAATTCTCACAGTATGAGAGTGCCGGTAACCATCCATCCTCCATTCTATGATGAGAAAAAATTAGCTCCTCAAGCATCAAACAACATTGTCCAATAGCCTTAATCCCTTCAAAACTCCCTTTACAACCACTCAACTCAAGCTTCACTAACCTACTACACCCTTGTGCTAATATAATCAACCCGACATCAGACACCACAGAACCATAAAGCCCTTCAACGTTTCCTATCAATTTCAAAATTTGCAAATTTGAACAGGCTCCTATCCCTCTCAAGACCTGATCATTACACCTATGCAATTCTAGTTCTTGCAATATAGGACATTCCTCTGCCACACTCAACAATCCCATTTCACTAGCATTCATCACTGCCAGTTTCCTCAAATTAGGATACCCATTTACCAAAATCTTCAACCCCAAATCAACATCACTCGAAACTACCAAATTTCCCTCATTCAGTAACCCACCATTACCTTCTTTATCATAGTCAATCCAATATGTCAAAACCTCATTACTAACAAGAATACTAGAATTTCTTGGCGAAAGCAAACACCCATTGACTAAATCAATATGAACCAAATTAGGAAATCGATAAAAGATCCTACCTTTCTTGAGAAAATCCCAATCAAGAACTTTGATAGACCTCACCAAACGACCCTGAAGATTAAGCCACCGCTTTGAAACAAGTGAATTAGCATTCCTTTGAGACTTCGGTAGCTTAGACAAAATCTGAAGAAGTATTTGATCAGGTAAAAGTGAAGTCTTGTCAATTACACACAATGGGTTGATAAAGCCTTCATCTTTATTCGGCTTTTGGGGACTCAAATAGATTGGTTTTTGGTTCCAGGGTTGTGGTTGTGGTTGTGGTTGTGGTTGAATTGGTTGTTTAGGTGAAGGTTGTTGTTGTTGGAGTCTAACATTGAACAACACATTGTTTAGGACTTTCTTGTTCTTCAACCAAAGATTTGACCATCTTCTTGATCTTTGTAATGGAGATTCAATACCAAATTTCTCAGGTGAAAAGGTCATAATTTGGTATCTTCTTCAATTGTTTTCAGTAGGTTTTGTTCTTCAATTTTGGGTTGGTTTTTCAGGTGAAATGAAGAGTTGTTTGGTTGATTGGGGTTGGTTTTTAGAGAAATCTCTGTTATAATTTTGTTTCTGTTTCTGTCTTGAGGAATTTAATGGTCTCAATGTGTAATTAAACAAGTTTGATAAAAGAGTTCAACTTTTGTTTCCAACGGTCTAGTAGAAGTGGGGTCCAGTGGAAAATAATTTGAATTGGGCTCCAATGCCTTACCGTCCTTGTGAACGGCTCGAAGGCTGAAGCAAGTCAAAGATCAAGCTACATGTGTTCGATGAAAATGTCTTCGTTGAAAATAGAAAAAATTTTAATCGCGCAAAATGCGTAGTCGATTATTTGGTACGTGTTTAAAGGTGTGTAAGAATATAAGCACTCGATACAGTACCTTCAATGGGTACTCCTTTTGGTGGAGCCGAATCCTCTCCAATTTCCCCCCTCCAGTTCGCTGCCGTTAATGGTCCAAATGGCACCAATTCACAAACCCTTAATGATCCAATTACAGCTCTAATTTGTTGGTGCTACAATCAAACTCTCTTAGGATATAAATGTAAGTATGTGTTTTGCGACAAAAGAGGATTTTCAGAGCTAAATTATAGTTATTTATTTAGGCCGTTAGATGTAAAATAAGCTACTTGGGAAGATCTCGACCATATATTGGAAAAAACAAACATGAGAGAAACCCTGTTCGTGTTGTAATTTTCTAAAATCTATATTATATTTTGTGAATATCATGAGATAATTATTGTATAATCACAAAATACATGTTACACATATGACGTGTGTAGGTTGTAGCACACAACAGGGTGCCGAGTGAGGATTGAAGATCCAAATCTTCAAATCATGTGTTGAAATGTTCAATTTGTTATCACAATCACTAGTTACATTAAAATAATGAAAATTAATTGAAAATATTTATTTGTTGATTGATAATTAATAAAGAAAAAAATTTAAAAATGCATTAAAAGTACAATTTTCAATAGTAAAAAGACAAATACTGTAAAATAACAAAGTTTACACTCGAAACAATAACTAAATAAAGACACAAATCTTGCAATAAACTAAAAGTGTTACCCAACTGTTACATTGAAAATATAAAACAAAATCCATGCCCTCAATAATCCATAAACAATGTGTAACTTAGTCTTCATTGATTAATGTCGGAGGGTGAATGTTTTGGCGTAAGAAGTGGACCACGCGAGTAAAGATGTCATTAAACTCAACTTTCAATACCAATTTATAGTGCTTTAATGCTTTCAATTTAATACGATTATACGAATTATTGCAATTATATAGGCCATGACAAGGATAATTAGCACTTTTTAAAATTTCATAAACCTGGCCCGCATATATCATCTCGTCATTTCCCAATAATTTACAACTGCACAGTTAAAACGCTATGGTACAATGATAATGATTAATGAACCTCCTAATCCGAATTTGATTTCAGAATGAAGGTCATTGCTAGTATAAAGTAGTTCTACATAGATACATCATAACAAAATCCACATTCTTCATGTGTGGTTTGGTGGTTGGGGGGGGGGGGGGGGGGGGGGGGGGATTCGGTGGTGATGATCCTGCTCCTTTCGGAGATGCAGCAGAAGAAACTAAAAAGGGGAATAGAAATTACTCCCGAGGAGCTGCCATTTGCTGCTTCTTTATCCTCTCGTCATGTTTAACCATACTGGAACGAAAGGCACCACATATTAGCGACAAACATGAGTTGTGTCGTAATGAAACTTCAACTAGCAAGCTACAAGGGTTCAAGTTGAGGTAAGTAAAAAGCAATATCAAAGAAGAGATACCTTATATCATGAGGAGTGATGAATATCCATTGTGAACCTTGTTCGAGTGCAAAATCCACGAGGGTATCAAGGCTAATTTTCCGGCTAACAGCGTCCTGCAGATCAAATTGAAAGCAAATGTTTGTAAGATAGCAAATTTGAATAGATGCTCTCCAGGATCAGAAATAAGATGAAAACCTCAAAACCCTCTTCTGACCAGGCACCACATGCACAAAATTTGAGGACTCCATGTTAGATTTTTGTAATCCCCAACAATTTAAGCTAGTATCATAACGTATACTAACACAACAAGCCTTCTGACATATACACATTCACAAAATATGAACATCAAAATGCTTCTCCGAAGTCTGAGATCCGCACTACTACAAACTACTCATTTTCTATTTCGCTAAAAAGCTATGAGAAGATATTGATTGATTGATTTATTTTTTACTTCCATCAAAAAATGGAAGGCTAAGTTGGCTCATATTGAAAGAAGCTTGGGATTAAAAACAATGTATGGGGATAGACGCTACCATGAAAACATCAAACTCATCCATTGCTCGGAATGGGGCTTCAATCATCTCATGAAGAGCAAGGGCAAAGCACAATGTTGAAAATGAACGTTCCCCTCCTGTTTGTACAAATAAATACAAGGTAAGGCTCTACAAATTAAATGACATCCTACTACTGAAGCTGACATCATAAATTTTCATATACTAGACTTGAGCAAATTCTTGAGACCTTCACACTTTCATAAGTGAACAATTAAAGCATATTGTGAAACAGTACGTAAAGCTCTTAACCACCCTGATCGCTGAGGAAGACCAATACTTCTTATCAAACAGAATAGTACCAAATTAAATTAAGAATGACTTTCAAAATGGTTCGACATATGAAGTTCTTTAGTACTACATGGCAGCCCGTCCATTCCTTTCAGTTATATTGACTGAAGATTAACTGTTTTTTTTTATCTTTTTATTATATTTCCTTGAGTACAAATTTTACTTTTATCTTTCACTGGCCAATAAAGGTTTATATATTTACAAATATTTAATGCAAACTTACAGCTGCAGAAGTAGGAATACTCACTATTACAATTATACTTCCCTGAAATTTTAATGTTTTAACAGTAAATTTTGTTTTCTTTAAGCCTTTGGATTTAACCTATATACTATATAAAAAAACAAAATATCCATCTATTACTTATCAATATTCCTCATTTTTATATCAAGTATAAAGAGTATATTAATACTTAAATATTCTTTTATTTGTTCTCTTTAAATGTTACATCCGACCTGTCATTTCTTTGTTCAAACTTCACACATTTTCTTTATAACGTGTAATAGACATAAAATAAATTTTAAAACTCAGAATTATATTAACTTAATCTGTCACATATTACTGGGTCTACAAGATGAAGCATGCCGATCATAGTTTTTTTAACAAGTCAAACACCATTGTCATAACTCATACGTCTAGCTAGTAGCAGTGGACTAGGATGAATCAAATCCTAATGTTAACATGAAGCACAAACAATTTAATGTTCTGTTTCAATGTCAACCATGGACTTAAGTGACAACTTGAGAGGAAATAAATCCAGATGAATAGTTAACATTAAGGAACCTGAGAGCCCTCTGGTATCACGAACTGAACCACTTGATGCATCTTGTGGCATTTTTACCTAAATAAAGATGCAGGCATGATTATGGGTGGACGCAGAGAGTAAACAACACCTCCAACAAAAGATACTCACCTCTACTGAAAGGGTCTGGTCTTCATAACTAACTTTGGTTCGACCGCTGATCCCTTTTTTGCTCAGATGACCATTAAATCTGAAGTAAAAAATAATTATAATAGTGTATTCATAGCAAAATTAAATTTTATTTTATATTCCCTCCCTTTGTTTAGTTGTCGTTCTAGCATTTTCCACGTCAATTAAGAAACAATAGCAGTCTACACATGTCCCCCATTACTATAATTTTTTCACGTCGATTAAGAAACAATAGCATTTTACACATATGTCCCTAATTAATGAATAAATTAACAATTAAATTCATGTATTGATACTATACCCCATTCCAAATTACTATGAAAGTGATAGCTTTATAATGGTGACATCTCATATGCAAGCTTCAAAGTGGTAGGGAGTAACATAAGAAATGAAAATAGCATTTAAGACCTTCACATATTTACAAGATGATAGGGAGTTGAGTTCTTGTATTTCGAGATGATAATTATTCTACTTTGGATACATTGAATACGACTTAAAGAGGAACGATCCGTCAAATATTGATTGGGAATCGTAAAACGTCAGCTAAGAAAACACAAAAAATAATCTAAAACGTAAACTAAAAAAATTGGGGGTAGTAGTAGGTAGTGGACATACTTCCATGTTAACTGGCGCTTCGAATGTGATGCATTTCTTTGGAACTTGTCATATCGATTATCCAAAGCAATCTTCAATGCCTGAAATCAGAGACAATGTAAAAATGTTTATATTATTGACTAGACCTTCTCAAGTCAGTTTTGCTAGTGGAGATGAATAGAGTTGCCAACGACATAACAAGAAATGCATCAATGACCAGTACGTCATCGCAATGTTGGAAATATCCTTTTTATGTTAATTGTCAAAAGAATATTTGCACACCCTTCTCCATGTCCAATCACATCAAACACAATGGGTTCTACTGTAATTTATTTGTATGCAGTACCATTTGGTAAATGATCCAATAAAAAAACATGAAAATTAAAAGTAGTATTGGCCTATATTAGTTATGCAATGACATTTGATGAATTATTCAAATAAAGAAAAACAGTAACATGTGGTCTTCAAAAGTATTAACACATATCTTACATCCAGCTTTTCTCTGAATGCTTTGTAAGTCTGTTGCTTTTTTGATATTTTACATAATTTATTCTCATACTGCATCCTCAACTCATCAATTGGTTCAGAAAATCTGCACAGAAATTTCACAGATGTTGGCAAATTTTCTTGATGGCAATAATTAAATGTGTCATGTTTCTAGATGGCATACCTCTGGCTTTCGCGCTCAAGTCTCTGAGATAGGTTTGTCAGCTTAGCACTTAATTTCTCAGGGTCAACTTCATTGTCTCCTAATTCATCAAGCTCGCTTTCAGCACAGATAATAGAAGCCTTTTTGCAGTCTTCCTACAACCACGAGAGTAAAAAAATGATGATAGCTACTAGTTATGGGTATAGTACTTCTAAGACATAAAGTTAGTAATTTATTTTGAAATGCTAGGTAGTTAAATACAAATAAGAAAATTATAAAATTTTAACGTACAACCCAATATCTTTCAGTAGTAAAAATATATACTTAGATGGACAAACTCCAGATGATTGTTTGCTGAACACTTTAATGTCATAACTAGCAGTTTATGTTGGCTTAAGGATGAGCAACACACCATCAAGATTCTTAATTGCATTTAAAATAAAACAAATTGCATTTAAAAGAAAAAAGGGTGACAGGTAGGCAAAGGAAATGTGGATACTTCCATAAAAAGAAGATGAGTTAAAGATGCAGACAGAATATTGAAAGTTGGTATCGAAGTTACCTTGCGTTTGTCTTCAAGCTTACGCAAATACTCCTCAGTCGATTCAATTTCAGGGAGAACTTTTGTACTCATCATAGTCTCATAGTATTGCTTGCTCTGGAAACAGTATACCAATTTACAATTAGGTAGAAAATAAGTTGTGAAGTAAGAAGGCAGAACACAGAAGAACTGACAAAAAGTAAAAACAGACCCTTTCAGCAGAATTCTTTTCAGCTTCAATTTGTCCCAGCTCCCTCTCTGCTTCTTTCAAGGAATTAAGATCTTCTTTTGTAGAGTCTAGTATTGAAAACAAAACAAATGTAACCAGATTGAACTTAGATGTGAAACTTGCAAGAACGACAAAAGTTGGTGTACATACTGCACAAATCTGTGATAATGGCTTTCAGGTTGTCTACTTTAGAATTTGCTTCAACTAACTTCGACTCAAGGTTCTCCAGTGACATTTCCTTCTCATGAATCTCTTCTTGTAGTTTCTGGGAACAATTAGGTTTGTACATTTATCAGAGACCATATGAGGAGGAGATCTTACAAATAGAAAGAAGAGTGTATGTAAGCAACAAACCGATAACTCTCGGTGAAGCTCATCAGCAGTAGATGTTGGTGTGGATTTGGACTCCGAAGCAAACGATCTCTTCAAACCATCCAGTTTCAATTTTTTTGAACTGCACTCCCTTTCTGAATCTTGATGTTTCCTCTAAATGGGTCAATTCCAAAATAATTCAAATTCATCATGATTGCATCTTGCAAGTGTGAAAGGAAACATCTCATCTAGCCAAAATATTTCTTTTCTAAAAATACTAACACTCGGTCAATGTTTCAGAGAAGTAGGAAGTGAGAACAATTAAAAGTCCTTCCAATATACTATCCATAATCACCTTTATCGACGTAGATTTGTATCGTAATGATGCAAGAGTTTCCTCCTCGCTTCTTTGCTTCCCTTGGAGAAACTGAAGTTGTTTTTGCACCTGTAATGCCTCTTGCTCTAGATTTTCAATCTGATTACCAAACGAACCAGAAAGACGTGCAACTCTGGCATCCTTGTTTGGTGGAAGAATAGTCTGAGCCGAACCACGGGAAAACCTGACATTTAAGGTGAGCAAAACAATGAAAGCCAAAGATAATCAATAACTCTGCAAAGATGCAATCCCCTCAGCTAAGTGCACCCAGTAACATTAACTCTTAAAGGTCATATTCATCTGCAAAGGGTATTCTCAGGCAAAAGAAAATTTAGGTACCACAAAGATTTCTAGCATTAGCAAATTTGCAAATGATAAATTCAACATGGCCATTCAATAAGGGAAACCATAGGAGAAGAATATTTTCAAGTAAAGCTCAGTCTCATGCATCTGATTTTCACATAACGAATTATATCAAATAGTAACATCTCGAAGCAGCTTATTTAACTGCCGTGTCTATATATAAAAGAATCACAATCAAAGTATGCAATAGTGCATCCAGATATTAAAACTCTTCCTTAGTATCCCCTAGTAAGTAATCAATTTACTCACTGGCAGAAATTACTAAAGTTTTAATCATTTGCACTATCCTCTCTTGGAGTTTCAAATTCTCATCATAAAGTACAATTGCCTCTTACTACTCATTGTCAACTACTTCTATATGATTGTAGTAAATAAATTCTTGATTAGAATGTTTTGACCATACATTTTAAATCCATCTGAAGTGAAAACCGAGTTCAAATTTGAAATTCTTCGATTAAACGCAACTTCTTTTCCAGTATCGTAGTCTTTTACAAGAACTTGCCTCTCAGCATTGCCCTGCAGAAAGAAAAGAAACAGCTATACTATTAGCGTTAAATGCCCATGCACTAATAAGCAAAGTAAAAGGAACCATGTGCTAGACGTACAAAGAATAAGGTGAACAAGGCACAGATTTTAATTGACTATATAATTGAAGACATTGAATAAGGTATACAATGCATGGACTTCAATTCAACTATGTAATTGCAGACAAAGCTTGGTTTATCAGGTGTGCTTATTTAAGAAAAAATTATTTATAAAAAAAATAATGCTGCCTGCATTTTACAAGTTACATCAGATATGGTTTCTTTAGGAGGTAATTTAAACAAGATCAGTTGGGTGACAGCGTGGTATACAATGATACAATTAACGTTAAAGGATCAAATAGTAATGTCAACTTACCACATCAATCAAAAACGTTTAAGACTATATGATTGAATGGACGACCGAAATTGCAGTTGGATGATTAGTCTGAGGAAGCATGTGATCAGGAATTTTAACCTACATGGTAACAGAGATGTAACACTGACAATAAATTCAACAGCACCATGCTTTATTAGGGATTGCATACACAGAAGCCAATTACCTCGGTCTGGAGAAATCATATATGATGATCTGAAGATTGTTGTAGTTTGCTTCCTTTGCACATTTCCTTAGAAGAAGAGAATCTGTGTGGTCAGTTACTATAAAAGCATTAAGTAACTTCCCCAAAACTCCTTCAACAGCGACAGCCCACATTTCTCCTTGGACTAAGGTCTGCATCACATATTCAATTGATGATTCACGCAAAGACATAATGAAGTGCTTCAAGTGAAAATCAAGGAGGTATTGGAGCTGAAAGTTTGATGAACCTAAGCAATAGACCTGATGAGACTTTTTCAAGCTGAGACACACAATAATAAACTTTTTACATGCCAAAAGACACACATATATATGAGAGGTCATATGACTAGTTGATAAGGAATCGTTGTACATTCGTCATAGCATTGACATATGTGGCTAACACCTTACACCTATAGGCTATATTGAGGACTACTCGCACACAGAGTTACATGAAAAGAAAATACAAGCTGCTAAGGTCCACATTAAGTTCTTGAATAGAACAATAAACCATTAATGAGCTCAAATGAAGAGCATAAATGGAATTGGTGATAAGTCGTTAAAATGACGATAAATACATTGGTAGACAACTGTAATTATGACAATGGATATAAAATTCTACCAAATGTGAACCTATGGGGCCAATAGGCGGCCTTCTAAACTTCTGATGTTGTCTTTCAATTGCTTGCAGAAGACTTGTTACCCTGCCACCTCCAAAAACCGTTACCTGTGAAATAAAACAACGCAGAAGTATGATAAACCTAGACTGCTTTGACAAAACCACATATTATCATTAGAATGAATTGGAGGGAGTAATAACAAAGGATAAATCTCGCCTTGTTGGCCATATTCATCTGCAGTCTACGCATATCATTATGAATCTCATTATTCTTCCGTTCAACAGTTTCTATCTGCAAATTCGAAACAACAATAGGTCATCAGGGTAGATTGCATTAAAAAATATGATGACCTAAGTAACGAAGATGGGTCGTGATATGAATTGCAGGTCAAAGGAAATGCTTGAGACACATTTGTGATTAATGTATTAACCATACCATATATAATTATATACTACACAATTCATGTTACTTACCTGCTTCATAATACCATCTATCTCACCCCTCAATGCAGTCATGCTCCCAAAGATAGCATCCTCCTCCTCCTTCAATCTAGAATATAGCCCATTCAAAACAATGAGTGAGCACAAGAGCAACAAGACCATTGTTATGCACAAATGACGCTAATATGCATAATATTGTTCGCAGATTAAACGCAAAAAACAAATAACCTCTGGCATATTGAATAAGCTTCATTGACTTCAAATTCAAGTTTCTTAATCTCCTCCTCCATCTCAGATTCTTCATCCTACAATGAACAAGGCATTTTAAGCATAATAAACATATTTCTAGTATCTATGTCCCACAAAAGTAAAGTGTTCAAAAACCTCAAATTATTAGCACACTTCCAACCAATAAGCTCTTGAAGAGTTACGGTCGCTAAAAATAAAATTAGCAGTGTTATTGTGCAAAAAGAACAAAAATAGACAGCAAACCTAATTGAAATATTAGTAACAGATCACACACCAAGAAACTCCACCCAAAAGTGTGTCAAGTGACGTAACATAGGTCTTTGATTTTACAGTTAAGTATAAACTGTCCAACCAATTTACTAAATATCATTAAATATAAAAGCAAACCTTTGATGGGACATGATAGGAAATGTGCCCCTAACCATGTCCCAGTTCAGTAGGTGACAATCACATGTATTTTGCTCTCTGACCAACACTAGGGCTCAATCTAACATTCCCTCAGTACCCTACTTCTGAAGGTCTGTCTGATGCTATAAATGATCTTAAGTACTTATCCTCCTTACTATTTTATGGGATTGCACAAGAAAGATGGTCGTCCTTTTGAAGTAATCATTGTCCTGCATCATCTTACCAGCAGGACTAAACACGTCAAACTTGCATCAGAGCTGAGATGGTTTCCATTCAGAGACCATCCAGTTACAAACTAAAAGCTTCTCACCAATGCACAAAAGTGAACTTACAGACTTAAACAATTGCACGGTTAAAATTTAATATGGAGCCAACAAAACTTAAATGCCATCTAATTAGTTCTTTTGAAAATACTCCCAAATGGAGACAATCTAAAATTTTACACTACCTTTCTACAATCAATTCCATGCCCTTTCCCTTGTCTACATCCTTTTATTTCCTCGCAGAAAAGTTCATTTCTCAAAATAAAGCATATATACTGTATCATACTTCGGTAATGCATCCTATCAACTTTTTGATACTTTTTTAGTAGCTAGTACTTAAACTAAGTCTAAAACTACCAATCAGACAAATTGCACACAACTTAAATATTATCAAGCTTCATCACATTCTGACAAACGAATCTATCTACAAAAAGAAAAACTCGGAAATCTTCTGCAGTGCATTAATGCTATATAAATTTCACACCTGTGTGTCCATAATATGTTTCTCTTTGATTTCATGAATATGTTGAGCAAGGGACTTTCCTCGCTTCACTATCTTCTGGATATAACTTGTGTTGCGCTCATGCTCTACTTCAAGCTGCATCTTTTCCTTCTTCGCCTAAACCAAATGCTATTGACTTGTAAGTTCAATAATCTCAAGTAAAACATTTGCACTGAAACAAATAACATCATATAAGAGAACTACTCATGGTTAGAAATGATTTATTTATTAATGATATAACAACACCCCCCCCATACTGCGCTTAGGCAGGGCCTCTTCAGAGGTATTGGGTGTGTTGATGATCAATTATTTCTCCAGCAAATTCTGACAAATACCTTCGAAATCCAAGGAATAAAAACAAGCAGACAAGTAGAAGGTAGATCACCAGGTAGATATTAATTTCTACAAATGCGGATATTTTAGTGAACATTCAAATAATAACGAATATGGCCGATTTTAAATTTTTCTTTCGCACTGATATAAATCAATGTTAGTCAACTATTATGAGTCCGACTTATATGAAGATACCAAGGAAAGACTCTGCTCCAGATCTTCTCTTTTTCTCCTCACTTCAGATGTCTTGCTAAAGATAGAATCAATTTGCTGCCTCTTCTCTCCAAATTTATCTTCCCACCTCTTCATCTCTTCCTGCCGGACATAGAAGAAGACAAGTTCAGTCAAGTCAAGTCAAGTTAACCAAATCACAAAGATTATGGTGTACATACAAATGAAAAACTAAATATCCAAATCAGAATGATGAAATTATGTGTGACAATGATGAATCTAAAGATCATTGTATGTGAGTTCATTATTCAACGAGTTTTTGGAGTTGCATGAATAAGGAATATACCATGCAATTAGAAAAACATCAATTATAAATTGAACTAGCAGAAGGTAGACCAGAATATATTATACAAACTTTGTGCCCCTTTTCAGCTAAAAACCTAACACCAAACCTATTTCATTCATTTCTTCACAAAAGAGATGGCTATACAACTCATTAGTTAGGGTTCAGGTAATAGGGCAGGCTGCTTTTCTCACAAAGAGATGGCTATAGTTGGCAAAAAGTGAGCACTGTTAGTTAAACACAATGACATACATTTTGCTCATCTATCTTTTTCTGGCAAGCAGGAATCCTTTTCTTTAGTTTCTCAATCAATTTTGTTTTCTCTATAAGTTGCCTGTCTACATCATAGACCCAGGCCCAAGCCAATTTCTTCTTCATCAATTGCACATGTAGACTGATTTCTTCAACTTGCTCCATGCTCTTTATCTTCTTTTCCAAATCCTCAAGCTCAAGCTGCACTGGCCTGAGTGATTTCTCCAGCTGACCGACAACCTCTATTGCAGCATCAAGTTGGTTGTCAATGTCCTTTAAGTAATTCTTCTAAGCGTTGCAGTAGCGTTGCTTTATAAAAAAACTGCATAAGATAGATTTATGACACCAATGAAGAGTGAAATTACACAAAATACTCAGAGCAAGTCTGAACAATTACTCACTCTGATATTGACACAATGCATATCTATAACCAAGATCACAACATTATAGATAAGAAATAAGTGAATATGATTAAATGGAAAAAATGATAACTCAAAGAATCACAATTCACAGGAAGGCCAACCTTAAACTTATCTTTGGCATTTCCAGAGTGCAGAAATTCTCTACTTTTGTCTTGACTCATCACAACACATGGATTTTCAACGTCAATCTGCAATAGGATGTTCAAAAGGATGCAACTTATAGTCATACATAATCACTTCTATTAACAGATAATATGTAGGGGAACTTTCAAGTAAGCCAAAAATATAATGTCAAAGAAGACAAAGTGAACATAGGCACACTGCTATCCATGATAAACTAAGAGAAGCTAAAGCTCAGTCAAAGGGAGTACCAAATTTTAAGTAAGAAGGGCAAGCCATATCCTTTGATAGTACTAATATAGGGGAGATCTTAAAGCAAAAATAATGTTAAACCTGAACACCATAAGGTTGGGGCTTTTCTGATTCTAAATATATATTGAAAAAAGAGTTCTAGAGGGTTTTTTATGAGAAAGTTATGGGGAGAAATGTTGCTGACATGAGTAATACTGGCGATAAATTTAGATACAATACACAATTAGTGAAATGCAAGGTTTAAATTGCCATCAATATCATAACAAAATCAACCATGATAACGATTCCATCAAACAATGATGTCAGTGAAATTGCATATATGAAGCATATGAAAGAAAAGAACTGCATAAAATAGATACAAAAAGAAACTAACATTAAAGTGAACTATAATCTCTTGAAGATCTTCTTTTCGGCCAGCCACCTTTCTCCCTGTTCAATATCTCAAATAAAGATAACAAAATTCAGCTTTGAATGTTGATCATATTTGTGGTGTAACGACAAACTATGACCTCTCATCAGCTAGCAGACAAAGAAAGAGAATAGACAGCCTATTCTATGACATGTATAAAGAGAGGTAACAAATCTAACAACAGACGGTCTCACAATTATAGTTGGTCACTGTTCATTTAGCAACAAACTCAGTCGTGAGGAAATGAACTAATTAATTCAGGTAGTTATCAACTTAATATAATGACCTTGTATGATATCAAGGCGGAACAGCAATAAGCATAACTATGGCTATCACAATACAACATCACTACTATGGTTCCTGTCTCTTTAAGTCCCTTCAAATGTTAATAGCCCTTTAACTTTCAGATAGAACGCACAAGGACAGTTCAAAGAGAGGGAAAAGGACTCAACTAAACCTTGGTGGTTCTTTAGAACTGTGGAGGTGCCTGATTCAGTAATTCTACGCTCCAGAATAATAAGGTCACCGTAAGTCTCGTGCTTGAATGCATCTTCCCCCTGATTTCTCAATTCCAGGTGAACTAGAGCATAGCTACATAAGAAACAACTAGTTGATTGTGTCACTAACTCAAAGGATAACAGCATCATAAATGAATCCATACAGAAGTTACAGAATATAGTCTACGTCAGATGGATGTACTACGTAGTAATATAACATACGCATTATGGTCAAGACACCCACCTGCATCCAGTCTTAATAAAATCCTTCATCGTATTAGCCCTCTGTGTGCCTTTAGCTCGGGACCCAAACGCAACACATAGAGCAGTCAATATTGCACTCTTACCACCTAATCACACAACAGCAAGACATTAACTGCCAGAATTCAAAACAAACTAAACCTAAATTACATAAATAATTCAAAACAAACTAAACCTAAACTACAGAAATAATTCAAAACAAACTAAACCTAAACTACAGAAATAATAAATTAGGCAAATTATGCCACATAAATTTATACAATACATCATGTCTAGATAATTCAAAACAAACGAAGAATAAATTAAAGAAATAACTGATTAGGCAAATTATGACAAATAAATTTATACAATACATCATGTCTAGATAATTCAAAACAAACGAAGAATAAATTAAAGAAATAACTGATTAGGCAAATTATGCCAAATAAATTAATACAATATGTTGATAATCAACTATTTTCATAAAATAAATCAAAAGAAATAAAACATAATACGATCATGATATGCATAATAGAGCATACTTCCGTTTTGGCCAGTGATGAAATTGAGGCGATCGCCGAGTTCAATTTCGAGGTTACTATGGCACATGAAGTTTTCAAGCCGGACCCGGGAAATTATGCCCGCTAGACTTCGGGTCGGGTTGTGAAAAGCCCTAGGGTGTTCCATTGCGAATTACTGGCAGAATATGTTCTAGAAGCTTTGCTAAATTAGGAAAATGTTTGGGGATAATGATAAATTGATCGAACGAAGCAGAGAGAAGCTATAGAGACGGAGAAGAAGAGTGTTTGGGAAGAACAAGAAGAGGCGGGAGAAAGGTTAAGTGGTGAACTACAAAAGGCGGGAATATTATTGTAATGACTAATGAGCGAGTGGCAAAATGTGAGCTTGAGCCGAGCTAAATCGAGTTGTTCAATTAGGTAGATTTGGTTGTCAAATCGAGCCTTGAACTGATTTCTAAATTCGTTAATTTGGTTTGCTTGTATCATTACTACTTCACAAATAAAAAAAATTAATTGTAAATTTTTTTGTTATGAAAATTAAATTATAATTTTTAATGATTTCAGCTAGCCATGTGCACGGTTCGGTTCGGTTTTGGACCCAAAACAAAATTTTGAACCGACTTAATCGGTTATATGGCAAACGGAATCGAAATCAGTTCGGTTTCAAACGGTTCGATTTATATCGGTTTCGGTTATGGGCCTTTTGTTTTTTGCCTAAATTTGAGCCCGCTTTTGGCCTTGAAATTTTTTAGTCCGTTGGTTCCTAGCTAACATTAGTATTATTTTTACACTTAAATCTGAATGTGATTAGTATTATTCATAATTAAGTTCTAAAAGTAAATCTATTTTATATAAGTTTAACGTGCTCCTTTTAAAATTAGTTTCAAAATTCGCATACAAATTTGTTACACGGTATCACTTTTCAAATATATATATGTATCCATATATTATTAACTTAAAATATATTTACTAATCTATTATTATATCATACTAATAATGAACAATGTTAAATACTCTCACTAATTATCCTTTACTAAGCTTAATTTTGTCTACATAAAAGTAGTCATTGGTTCGGTTCTGTTTTAATAGGTTCTCCCATAAGCCGAACAACATTAGTTTGGTTCCCCTCAAAGGCGGAATCGAAATCGGTTTGATTCCAATCGGTTAAAAGAAAAGTCGGTTATTTTACGGTTCAATTCCGCTTCAGTTCGGTTTCGATTTTCCTCCACACCCCTAATTTTAGCTTAGTGTTGTTATCTTGTTATGAATATTTATCTATACTATTAACCTCTATTGCAATATAATGATTTCGTTTACCTTGTTCATTATACTAACTACTCCGCTCGTTTAATTAATAAATTTTTAAATTTTTTTATCGCGATTAAAAATTCGAATTCCGCTCGTTTATACCTTGAGTAACATTTGGGGAGTATCCTTGGACCAGTCACAATCCTTCGACTAGTGTGTATTGTATCCATAGGTACTTGAGTTTAATTCACTTACAGTATTGTATACTTGAGGCAAAGCTAATTTACAAAAAAAAAGTATTGTATACTTGAATTTAATCCACTTAAAGTATTTTACATGAAAAATAAGTATCATATAGTCTTTCAAATTATATTAGTTAGTTTATCATGAAAAAGAAAATTAATTTTATTACGATAAACTACAAATTAACGTGATGAAATGTTTTTAATAAACAATCTAATTACACCATATTTATACTGTTAAGATGCACATCCCACATCGGATATCGGTGTATAATATTATATCTTTCTTGTTTTGTATTATCTTAATTACTATTAACAATTAGTTTATACATATTATTTTACATTTTAGTAATAATTAATTTGTTTTCAATACGATTGAAGTTCGAGCTCGACTCATTTATTTCTCGAGTAAGAAGGAGGAGCGTGCTGGCATGTTGATCAATTGAATACAATTGATTTAGTGATAGAATGTCCTTGTCGATAGGGATTGGTTGAAGAAATTTAGTACCAATAATATGTGGAAGAGCGGACTGATGTAATACATAAAGAAAGTTCAAATTTGATTTATGATTGAATTTTCGTTTTTTAATTCAAACAATCTCAAATTACTCACAAGTGTCAGATACTCCTTAACAAAACTGGAGAGGCCTAACTTATTGTGAAAAATCTCTCATAATATACCTAATTATTGTTTGTTCATTTGTAGTTCGATATATTAAGTTAATGTATTGATCACCAAATAAATTAAGCGTGAGATATTGTTCCGCTGAGCTATCTCATCGTCGAAAGACGTCTTAAATGAATACTTTCACGACATGTTATGTGTATGTTAGGCAGATGAAAGTGATGGCTATTGCCTATAGGATCTCAAATTATATAGTCCAAGTTCCAGTGCAAGTAAAACAAGGACCTTGACTCTCACATTGGACCCCGTTAGAGATGTTGATGTGCAGCAGTCAAGTTGGACTGTTAGTCACAGCTCTTCTTTCTGCATTATGTACAACATCCCCCGCCCCCCGTAATCTTTAGTCTTTACTTAGTAAAAAGTTATGGCAGTTGGATTAGCATTGCCAAGTTCCAGCAGGGATTATAATGGTCGATTAACGCTGTTTGTAGGATTATCTTGTTTGATGGCTGCCATGGGAGGGGTTATCTTTGGATATGACATTGGAATTTCAGGTTCTTTCGCTTACTCTCATTGTTTTTCTGTTTCAATCTGTCAAATCCGCATTAAAAAAAGTATGATCATTATTGAGCACTAGTATGTATTTTGCTCCTTTCGGTATCCTCATTGAACTATTCGATTTGTATGAAGGGGGAGTTACTTCGATGGAGCCTTTTTTGGTAAAATTCTTTCCAGAAGTTTACACTAGAATGAAAGAAGATACTAGCATTAGCAATTACTGCAAATTTGATAGCCAACTGTTGACGTTATTCACATCCTCCCTCTACTTAGCTGGGCTTATGGCTTCCTTTGTTGCTTCGTATGTTACTAGAGCTTTTGGACGAAAGCCATCAGTTTTGGCTGGGGGAGCTGCATTTCTTGCAGGTGCAGCTCTTGGAGGTGCAGCGTTTAATGTTTACATGCTAATATTTGGTCGAGTCTTGCTTGGAGTTGGTGTTGGTTTTTCTAATCAGGTGAAGTAATCATGCTTAGAAGAAGTAAAAATAGTCGCGAATTGATCAGTGGCGTGCTGTTACCATCTAGGAGTATTTTTCTGCTGAATCTTGTACTGTTATCTCTTCTTATATGCAGGCAGTGCCCGTATATCTCTCGGAAATGGCACCTTCCAGGTATAGAGGAGCTATGACCAACAGTTTTCAACTATGTGTAGGTTTTGGAGTATTAGCTGCAAATCTCATCAACTATGAAACTCAGAAGATTAAAGAAGGCTATGGATGGAGGATATCCCTAGCTATGGCTGCTCTTCCTGCGTCTATTTTAACAATAGGAGCGATTTTCTTGCCAGAAACCCCAAACAGTATTATTCAGCGAAGCAATGATGACGAAAAGGCTAAACGAATGCTGCAAAAGATCAGAGGCGTAGAAGACGTGCAAATGGAACTCAATGATCTCATAAATGCTAATGATACTTCTAAAACGGTTATAAGCCCATTCAAGAACATTATGCAAAGGAATTACAGGCCTCAACTCGTCATGTCGGTTTGTATACCGTTCTTTCAACAAGTAACGGGAATCAACGTCATATCATTTTACGCGCCGATATTGTTCAGGACTATTGGTTTGGGTGAGAGTGCAGCTCTTTTGTCTGCTGTCGTGACTGGTTCTGTAGGCATTGTCACGACCTTCATTTCGATGCTAATAGTGGATAAGGTGGGGAGGCGAGCGCTTCTAATCGGAGGGGGGATTCAGATGTTTGTTTCACAAACTTTAGTTGGATGCATAATGGCAGCAAAGTTGGGGGATCAAGGGAAGCTAAGCAATGGATATGCTTTTGTGATACTGAGTCTCATTTGCATTTATGTTGCTGGTTTTGGGATATCTTGGGGTCCCTTAGGATGGCTAATTCCCAGTGAAATATTCCCTCTGGAGATAAGGTCAGCTGGTCAAAGTGTGAATGTTGCAGTCAACTTTTTGTTTACATTTATAATTGGTCAAACATTTTTAGTAATGCTGTGCCATCTTAAATCTGGGTTATTCTTCTTCTTTGGTGGGTGGGTGGTTGTGATGACTGGGTTTGTTTACTTGTTATTGCCTGAGACCAAAGGTGTTCCAATTGAACAAATGGATAAGGTATGGAAGGAGCATTGGTTTTGGAGCAAAATTGTAGATAAGGAGTTGAAGCCTTGAAGGGGAAGATCGAGGTCGAATAGATCGTACCTTATACTTTGTGTTACACCGTGTTAAGATTACAACATGTGTAATGTATCAAGACATTTTACATATGATTCGAACTCACTTTCTTCTAATGATACTTATGATGTGCATTATTATTCATGTTGGTACTAAAACTACACCCTCCTTTCATATAAGCTATGTGGCTAATCGTCCTAATTGTTACAAATATGACAAACAATAGTAATATAGTGTAAGTGAATTATTGAATATTTAGATATTTCAACACAATTTGTAGAATAATATTAGGGAGACACTGTATTGATGAAGCACCTAGTAATATTGAACTCAAATATTAGCAAATCGACGTAACATTCATTCTATCTAGAATAGTCGAATGCAAGTGTCAAGACAATAACGGTCAACAGAATCAAGAGACTGGAAAACAAGCAACAGTCACGTAAAGACATCTTCAGTTTATTTTAGACAAACAAACTTTCAAATATTTTGGTGGTCTCGTGTGCTAAAGATGCACATAAACATTAACAAACCCGAGCTAAGCTGTTGACGAAGGGTTGCAGCTCTGAATTGTCAAATTCCCCATATTCCACAGTAAACGAACAACAATCACGGGTCTTCAAATCATAGACAAATAGATGAGAAGTATATAAATCATCATCAAAAAGGAACCTCTCATCATTTCCTAAATCAAAAAGGATCCTCTCACCATTTCCTAACCAACATTTCGGAATCATATACAAGAAGTGTGCCTCTGAGGCTAACTCGTTAGGCGACAAAACCTTACTCAATTCATTTCTTATGGGTTCACCACTGATACAAAGAAATTGGACCCATTCTTCGCTTATGAAATCTTTCAGCAGCCACACTTCCATTGAATAGTCCGACTTGGGATACCAAACTGAAATGGAGTTCCCTTTAGGTAAATAATGTAAGTTCGGTAAACTTTCATAAGGGAAAGGAGGAAGTGAAATACGCTTGATGCTTTCACATTTAAGATCTAAAGCCAACATGTAAGTATGAGAGGCTGGAACCCAATATATGAATTCTGTGCTTGTAATTGGAGAACTTCTACCTAATAATCTCATATCCTCTTCCGTTAAATGTGCCCAATTTAAAAATCTCCATTCCTCATCAATACCCACGGTCAAGATAGCACATCCAAAGTCAAAGTTAATTGGCTCGTGAGGCCGATGTAAAATCCTATATGCCGCAATGACTTTATAAACTTTGGACGAAGCTTCAAAAGCTATACCATAATGGACTATTGGTAGAATTAATTTAGGAAGTGCCAGCAATGTACGGGTAATTGCATTTCCAACATAATGTGTAGAATGAAGTTGCAAATCCCTGTTTAGAAACAACATCAACCCATTGCAAGCATATATAAAATGTGTAGAAGCTATTTCAAATTCGAAACCACTGAGCTTGGCATGACACTCTCTTACATCCAAAATACGATAGAGACTCCTCTCCCGATAATGCAATAGGAGGGTACTACTTGCCAACTGAAAGTGAGTGCTAACAAATTTAGGCCCCTCAATGATTCTGCGCCATTGACGACATACATACCTCATCACATTATAAAGTAGGTGAGCAGGAAGCCTTACAAGGATATCGAATATGATCTCCTCTGGAAGGGTTGTGATGACTGTAATGATTGTTCTCAATTGCATCTGCAAAACGCATATAAAATCTAAATCTCAATCCTTCAATGTATTAAGTCATAAGGATCGATTTTTACTTGTTAAATCTCAATGATTGATTTCTAAAACATAAAGTTGCAGTTTGTACAGGTAAAATCTCAATTTGATTATTAATTATGATCAAATCAATTCATAAAGGTCGAATTTTACTGGGTTTTTTTTTGAATCTTCATGTCTAAAATATAAATTTAATAGTTGCACAGGGTAAAATCTGAGTGCATCATAAACAAATTCGAGTAAGTAAAATCTGAATCCTGATAAATAATTGCGATAAAATCTGTTATTAAAAAAGCACGAAAGTAAGTAACACGATAATCAAATACTTTTATACATACTTTTTCTGATTGAAATGAAGGGCAGACTATACCTGGGGTTTTGGACAAATAATTAAAGACATTTGAGGACCTTCCATTGTTTAACTCCAATGGAGCAGACAAGCTTCCTCGCTACTTCCCAAATGCTGATTTTATACAAGTGAGAGGGATAAGGTTTTCAACCTAGTTCATTCAAATCAATTTAGGAGCTATTTTTAAATTTTACACAAAATGGGATTGTATATTACATTTTTCAAATCAATTCTTTTTAATATATTTTTGGTTTCAGACTGAAGAGTGTAGACCCACTCAAATTATTTAATACAAAAATTTGAAATAAATTAAGGTTTTGATTTTTACACTCCAAAAATTGATTATTACACTCCATTTTCTGTATTTTATCTTTCAATTTACTCTACAAAAATCTACAAAAAGTGATAAAGTGGAATGTGGTTATGAAATTTGGAATATAAAAGTAAAACATTATTTTATTTAAAAAAAGAATATAAATATAATAAAATTTAAATGAAAATATAAAAATTGATGTAATAAAGGTAAACAGAAAGGTTGAAAGTTTTAGAGTTTATTATAAAGATTCATAAATAAAATAAGTGGACCATCTATAAATGAGGAAACTCAAAATGAAACTTTTACTTCTATTTCTAATACTCCTCCAAAATCCAAATACTTGCTAAGGCCTAAGAATGCTTTTAGGCTCTTGCTCCATTATGTATTAGTGTGGCCAGCTTTTTCAGATTGAGTTTGGGTATATGTGGCCCAGGTGATATTTTTTATTTCTTTGGCTAAACTCTAAAGCCTTAAAGGCTTTTGATTATATTGTTTTTATTAATTTTTAAAAATTTATCGCTCAATAACCATAAAAAGTTTTATTACTACTTTAATTTGTATGCTTTCTTTGTCCGAAAGAACGACAAAACAGTATGGCCATTACCATGGGCTACTAATATAGCAGTCACAACTCACATGGGTACTTCTAACTTCTAAGGTCATAGCATGACTCTAGCCCACGTTATGCAAGCTCAATATAAGAGGCTCGATTAATAGATTGTTGAAGAGAAAATTGAAGACGTAGCCTTTTAATCGTAATGTCACATATTGTCCTACCCTCGACTAGTGTTATTGTCGGTCCGGTCCCGTATCCACTTTCTCGAAAACCGGACAGATAGGTTACTGGTTTTACCCTGTCCGGACCGTTAACCATATCGAATATATTTTTTGGACTGGTATCCACCCGATAACTTATCAGGTGTATACTGGTCCAGACGTTTCGAGTATATCCGATAAAAACATATAGAATGGAAAACAAGCAACAGCCACGTAAAGACATCTTCAATTTATTTTAAACAAACAAACTTTCACATATTTCTCGTGGTCTCGTGTGTTCAAAATGCACATAAACATTAGCAAACCCGAGCTAAGCTGTTGACGAAGGGCTGCAGCTCTGAATTGTCAAATTCCCCATATTCCACAGTAAACGAACAACAACCACGGGTCTTCAAATCATACACAAATATATTAGAAGTATAAAACTCAACATCAAAGAGGATCCTCTCACCATTTCCTAACCAGCATCTCGGAATCAGAGACAAGAAGAAGTCTGCGCCTGAGCCTAACTCATTAGGCCACAAAACCTTACTCAATTCATTTCTTATGGGTTCACCATCGATATATAGAAATTGGACCCATTCTTCGCTTATGAAATCTTTCAGCAGCCACACCTCCATTGAATAGTCAACTTGGTATACCAAACTGAAATGGAGTTCCCTTTAGGTAAATATTGTACGTTCAGTAAACTTTCATAAGCGAAAGGAAGTGAAATACGCTTGATGCTTTCACATTTAAGATTTAAAGCCAACATGTAAGTATGGGAGGTTGGAACCCAATATACGAATTTTGTGCTTGTAATTGGAGCTCGTCTAATTAATAATCTCATATCCTCTTCCGTTAAGTGTGTACAATTTAAGAATCTCCATGCCTCATCAATTCCCACTGTCAAAATCGCACATCCAAGGTCAGAGATAATTGGCCATTTCCCAGTCCTATGTACCGCAATCACTATATAAACTTTGGAAGAAGCTTCAAAAGCTATATCATAATGAAGTATTGGTACAGGTAATTGAGGAAGTGCCAACGATGTACGGGTGATTGGATTTCCAACATAATGTGTAGAATTTAGGTAGCATCTTCCACTTTAGAAACAACATCAACCCATTGCAAGTATAGATATAATGTGTAGAAGGTACTTGAAATTCGAAACCACTGAGCTTGGCATGACACTCTCTTACATCCAAAATATGATAGAGACTCCTCTCCGGAGAATGCAATAAGAGGGTACTACTAGCCAACTGAAATTGAGTGCTAACAAATTTGGGCCCCTCAATGATTCTGCGCCATTGACGACATACATACCTCATCACATTATAAAGTAGGTGAGCAGGAAGCCTTACAAGAATATCGAATATGATCTCCTCTGGAAGGATTGGGATGATTGTTCGTCTCACATGGAAATTGTTATGCTCAACACTTCTCAACTGCATCTGCAAAACGCATAGTAAAATATAATTATGAATCCTTCAACGTAAAGTCATAAGGTTCAGTTTTTAATTGTTAAATCTGAATGATTGATGTCTAAAACATAAATTATGATCAAATCAAATCTTAAATGTTTGAATTTTTACTGGGTTTATCTGAATCTTCATGTCTGAAATATAAATTTTAAAGTTGTCCTGGGTAATATCTTAATGCATCATAATCGAATTCGAGTATGTAAATTCTGAAGCCTGATAATTAATTGCAATAGAATCAGTTCTTAAAAAAGCATGAAAGCAAGTAATACGAGAATGCAGGGTAGACTATACCTGGGGTTTTGGACAAATAATTTGGGACGTTTGATGACCTTCCATTGTTTAACTTTGTGAACTTTAGTTTTTTTACTACTTCAATTTGTATGATTTCTTTGTCCGAAAAAACAACAAAATTGGATGGTCATGGCCCATGGGTTACTAATATAGTACTAAGGTCTAAGGTAATAGACGGTATGCAAGTCCAATATAAAAAGCTCGACTAATAAGTAGATTGTTGCATAAAAAATCGAGAACGTAATCTTTTTACCGTAATTTCATTGTTAATATCATTATATATTTAGCGTTAGGATGCTTGATTATTGAAAGGTATAATTTTTTATTTTTTAAAATAATAGGAGTATTTTAATTTAAAATAATATTGATTGACTTTGTTAGCTTGAAAGGTCATGGGGCGTTAAGACTGGAAAATAGTCATTCAGATATTTTATATTTGATTATATTTCAATAATCAATCATCCAATTAATTTTGTACTTTCGGGTCAGGTAGAAGGTAACAATTGAGGCATGTATATATAATTACATATGTATTGCAATTAATAAAATGGTTATAATATTCAATACTCATCATTATATTATAATTTATTTATATTATCATTAATAAACTTTTATGTCACACTAATAATTAATATAAATAAAATAGAATTACATTCAACTTATTATGTAATTGAAAATCCAAAATCATCCAGGCAAAAATGAATGTTGAAATAAAGGAATTTTCATACCTAATAACCTTTTATGAAATAGTATTATTTTGTTAATCAAATATATAGAATACTAATACTACTATAAGCAAATACTTAAAAAAAATGTATTCAAATAATATATATATATTTTGTAAAGTAACAATGTGATAGTATCGAACCAGGACCGTCTGATAACTAACAAGAGTATTTTTCGTTAAGTTATTCGATAACTCGTATTCAAATAATATATTAAAAATAGAAATAAAAAACTTAAAAACTAATTAAAAGGACAATTGAAAAATGGTGTAGTATATCCTTAGACCAGTCGCAATCGTTGCCGGTTGCCATATGACTTTTCTTTTTATTATTTTAATATTCCCAACTAAACTAAACTTTAAATTAATTAATCCGTTGCTAAACTTTTCTTTACTACTCTTCTCTATTTGTCTCTCCTTTTTCGTTGCAATTTCTCAACTTTTGGTTTTGGGAAAGTCTCGGTTCATCCCAACCTCAAACAAAGGTAAAAATCGAATCTTTTTGTTGAATTTTTTCATAATCGATTATGATTTTCACTTTTTTTTATTGAATTCAAGCATCATAAATTGTATTCAAATTAGTTTATATCTTTGTATAAGATGAAGTATGTAGTTTAGTATTTCATTATTGTATAATCTCATGTTTTGAGTGTTGTAAGTGGTGTACTGGTGTAATATGGTGAATTTGTTTAATATAGTTATTGAAAGTTCAATTTTTTATAGAAATATGACGTGAATATTCATGTTGGTATGCTCAAAATTAGTTATACCTGGTTAGATGAAGTATCTAGTTTGGTAATTAGTAAATATATAATCTCATGTTTTGTGTGTTGTTGATGGTTTAATAGTAGTATGGTGAATTGGTTGATATAGACTGTTAAAAGTTTAGTTTTTGCTTAAAATGGATGTGAATACTTATGTTGGTATACACAGAATTTGTTAAATATGGTGAATTGGGTGATATAGTCAATTAAAGTTTAACCCTCGATTGAAATTAGATGAGATCATATATGTCGGTGTACACTGTACTCAAATTTTGATTTAATACGGTGGATTGGTTCATATGATAAGTTAAAGTTTAACTCCTGATTGAAATTAGACGTGATTGTATACGTTGGTATACTCAAAATTTTGATTAATATGTGAATTTGTTGAAAGTGTAATTCTTGTTTGAAATGAGATGTGAATATGTATGTTGGTATACTCAGAATTAGTTTTTTATTTGAACCAGGTTAATTATAATTTCATAATTTGGTTGTATTTTGGAGTATATTGAATTCGCCTAGTGGAAGTCAATGCCTTCAGTCATCTCACCTGAGTGGCAAGAAAAGGCCAACGGTTTTTTCCAATCTTCTGGTAATCCTTCATCCGTTTTAGCTCTTGATCCTTTTGAGTATCGTCATACTACCTCAATCCCAAAAAGATTATCCAGTTTAACTTTCAGTGGGCAACGTTGAACTCAAAATGTTTCTGTATATGTTGTATAATATTTATTGAAAAATATATAGAAAGATGTTATTATAAACCCACTTTACAATTAACATGATAATTTTTATTCAAATCTAAGTTGCTCGTATCTATTAAAAGTACAAAGTTCTTGCGTTGGACCATTAAAAAATCAAACTAAAAAATCTTTTCGAAGTGGATGGAGTAGTATATTTGTTTGTTCGTGTTGTTTAACTCATGGAAATGATGCAGGCGTGAAGCTTAAAGAAGCAGGCCAGACAGCAGGAACAATTGTTGGGGAGGCTGCAAAGGATGCCAAGGGTAACGTTACTGAGGTTGCTGGGAAAGTTGGTTCCATTGTCAAAAGTAGGTGGTCTTTTCTTCAGCAGCCATCTACTAGACAAGCTATGCAGGAGCGTCTTGTCACTGCAGCTGCTAGTACAAGCTTTTTTTTGAGGAGGGGCTTGTCGGAGACCAAGGATAAGGTCGCCGTTGGAAAGATAAAAGTTGAAGAGGTTATTCTTCGCCTTCCCGAAGTTTTAATATTTCATTGATGATGACTTGCGTTTGATATAAGTGTTTGAAGATTAGTGATACTGCTGCATTGCTTTGATGGATTATCTCACTCTTTGTACCTTCACTAATCCTCAAACAACCAAATATGAAGTTGATTTTTTTCAAGCTTCCCTGTTGCAGTTTGTTTTAGGATAACAAAACATGGTTAAACTTTTCTTCATATCTATGCAAGTAGATTATCATTCAGTTGAAAGATTGAGTTCATGTATCATTATTTGATCATAAATATGTCGTAAATGTGCCTTTGGATGTTGCCAAGGCCACACACAGATTTATTTCGCATACATACGACTCTATGAGCGCAGGCATATATTGAGAACTTGATTAATCATGCTTCAGGTCGCAAAGAAGACGGCACAAAAGAGCAAAACTATCCTCACAGATATTGAGCGTTGGCAGAAGGTCTTTTATTCTCGACTACCTATTCTTTTTTTCTTACTTTGTAAGTAGTACGAAGTTTGGAGTAACATTATTCCTCAACTGCTTTGCAGGGAGTTGCAAGCTCTGATGGTAAGTACAACTTACATATAGTTCATCAATTCCGTAGGCAAGGTGGAAGATTTTTTGTATTAGATGTTGAAGAATGTCTACAGTTCGTTATATATTACTAGTTTACCTTACTAATCATTTTTAGGTTTCTAATGTCTTAATAGTATGGTCATTTATCTTCTAGAGCTAATTATTACAGTAAGTGCAGAATATGCTGTTAGAATTTAGTTGAGAAGATGACTTGCTAACCATAATTTCTATATATAGTTTTTGGAGTTCCAATAGAGGTAACAGTTCAGCGACAACAGTCCTCCAGGCCTATTCCCTACATATTGATCCATTGTGCAGATTTTCTTGTTCTGTCAGGTGATTTGATTCAACTAAAAACATAAGTTCGTACGAGTAGTACTTTACATACCCCAAACTTGTCATTATATGAAACTAATATGAATGTGTGGTGTTGATTATGTTAACTTGCTATAGGATTGAACTCACAAGAATTGTTCAAGTCTAATGGGAACAAAAAGGTTATTCTGGAACTGGTGTCCGTGTACAACCAAGGTATCAAGAGAAATAGTTCTTTGTTACTTTCCTATCAAGTTTTGGTTTCTCGCTTATTTTCATTTTTTCCATTCTCTTCAGAGCCCAATGCCTCCCTCCCAGATGGTGCCAATCCCCTAGATGTTGCAGCCCTGATAAAGTGCTATATTGCAAGCCTGCCTGAACCATTGACCACCTTCGAGCTCTACAATGAGATTAGAGAATCTCGTTCAAACATTAACATGATGAAAAACACATTAAAGAAGCTTACTACCGTGAACTACATGACCCTAGAGCTAATAACGGCACTGCTTTTCCGCGTTAGCCAGAAATCTCTTCTTAACAAGGTAAGTTTCATATTTTGAACTATCACCTTTTTGATGTAGAACAAGATGCTAGAATTATGAGTGCTTGAAGGGGGTATGAATAGAATAATTTAATCATTTAGTTTAAGCAATCATTCACTTATTTCTTACTTTTAATTAGATTTTATT
Source organism: Echium plantagineum (assembly GCA_003412495.2). NCBI lineage: Eukaryota > Viridiplantae > Streptophyta > Magnoliopsida > Boraginales > Boraginaceae > Echium > Echium plantagineum. The sequence goes on along the minus strand of CM016566.1, from coordinate 1,944,318 downwards.
GAAAAGTGTATGAGTTGGTATCAAATTTAATACTTTTGGAATACACCATTCTTAACCATTTGTTGCTTCCCACTACGGTTAAATTCAATAATGTGCAACCGAGCAACTATAGTTTAGCTACTAGGTCAAATTGTTATGATATGCAGTCAACTTCACTAACATTCTAGTGTTTCCATTAGTCATATGCTTAAATCTTTTGAATTCCTGTAGATGAATGCCCAAAACCTTGCGGTGGAAATGGCCCCTCTTCTCATGTGGCAGCAAGGTCAGAGACCTCAAGTATACAAGCAGTTCTGGAATCAACCGAACAATACTCAGTCTAAGATGCAGAAGGATCCTTCTCCAAATTACATGGCCTGGGACATGTTGGAAGGTGATTCAGCTGACCTATACATTTGTTTGTTTTCTTATATATGAAGAAATGAAGTTCAGTGCAATCGAAGCATTTTGTGCTTAAGCTATGTCTGGTAGATTTGAATTTACTGCATTTCCTTACGCCCTGTCCTAAATTCAGAGGTTTTTCCATGCAGAAGAAACTGAGGGTGCGGATGCATCGACCCCAATTCCACTAGATGATGTGCAACCCCTAGACCTTGCAGCCATCGAGGTTATCCAGAGCTTGATTGAACATCACAATTCAATCTTCACCGATGCACATGAAACTATATGGAGATGATACGCCGTTTGCACTTTTCCTTTATCTGCAGATTTTAGATTGAACGTAAGCAATAGCATGTCAACGAGATCTTTAAATAAGATCATTTGTATAGTGCATTATCTTAACTCCAGAGTCGAGACTTGTGGATTTTTTAGATAGTAGTTTTTTTGTTGGGGTTCAGTCAAGTGAAACTCTTGGTCGATTTGGAAACAGTCTACCTATTATCACAGGGGTAAGATTGCTTAATACCCGACTCCCTTACCTCTTTTCGGAGGTAGTATGGTACATCTATGCTAAACATGGATGACATGTGCATGTTTGAAACGTTTAACAGTTCAGCTGTCTATATGAAGAAAAGCCTTGTTACTATTTATCGTTGTAAATAATTTGTTGTTTGGGGTGCTTACGAAACAAATACGACGACTTTGACCAGGTCTCTGTCTTTGATGATTTTTTGTTGAGGTTCAGTCTCGTACTTCGTTATACTCGAACTTATAATATTGAATCTTTGTTAATGTGAATCATAACTTTCTAACCATAACTGATGTTCACTGTACAAGTTATACTCGAACTTATCAAAATTTACATATGAAAAATAGCCTTCAAGGAATATAATAGATAGGGTTTGGAAGCTTGAATGATCGAATGGACATACTAGAACCCAGCAAATCACTCCATTGATCTCCGGAGTTCCCCACGATTCGATATCCTTCTTCCACCATCTCAGTCCTTTTCTCCGACTTGAATACTATTGCCAGTTTGGCTAGGTCCTCTGGGTCCCTGCACAATTTGAAGAGAATAACGATCTGACCGCAGTTTCCTTCGTTGCAAAACAATAATCCAAATCAAACGTCGACTCTTTATTTGTCGCGAAGTAGCAATAACCATAGATACAAATAAGGGCAGGTGCATTAAAACAGATCCATTTTAACTTCTGAGAGACCAGAACAAGTATTTTGTGAAACATCCTAAGTTATGCAATGTTTAATCTGATGTTTATATAGTATGATGAATATCATTTAACATAAGGACTCAGTTGTTACCTCATTATCAATTTTTCCCAGTGATGAAACCCGGCTTGAAGCAAATTCTCGATCGTTATATCTCTGTGCTTGTTGTTGCGCCCAGTTAACAAGAAAATCTTATATCCCAAGTCGAGAACCTCTTGATAGAGCTCCAGACTAGCCTGAATAGGAGGCGCCGCCCCTTTCTCTACCCACTTATAAAACTCTGTGTGACCTAAATGCTCAAACCTTCAGGTGTAGAAGCAATGCGACATCAGAAATCAAGCAGTGCAAGTTCATCAACATTATGCCTAATGATTCAAAGAGACTCCCGCTTAAGCAAGGTAAGGCCGTAAGGGAGTTGGATAATACGCACCCTTACCCTGTCATAACAGGAAGACTATTTTCCGAGTGATCTGGGAGCAAGTGCTCAAATAGTCAAATATACATAGTGGTAAATAAACAACACAAAAACTGCTAATATTCATTTGATCACCACATTACTGCATATTTCGAACTTCATTGTTGGTCGCGTGTTCAAAAAGATATTCCAAATTGTGTTAACCAATTCACATATTTTGCATGAAGGCAAAAAAGAAAAAGCAAAGAAAGGGAAATACTTGAAAGTTGAATGGCCTCTAATTCTAATACAGGTAGGATTTCTGGACAAGTAGGCCAAAAATATCACCAAAGCAATCATCAACATGTTCCTCTGCCTTAGATTAGGTTCCTGTTTGTAAGGAGGTCGGATATTATGCAACCTTACTTGTTACTAAATTGACTAGAATGAAGTGCAAACACTACATACTCCGCAACTTGCTATAACAACGAGTCATTTTCAAATATAATTTCTCAGATCATGAAAAATAAAAAATCGACGAAATTTGATACCCCGAAGCGTGTTGATTGTACACAGGAAGATTAGAAAGCAAAGTCTCATCCACATCAAACACCCAAATATCTCTTCCATCACCACTCAATTCATGAGTTGCTGCAAAAGCTCTAGCTTCCTTAGATACCCTTTCAAGATCAAATTTATAGCCTTTACCTAACAAATAATCCTTCACATAATTGTAACATTCTCTTGGAATTTTTTTCCATGGTCCTAAATTGTTGGCTTCCACAGCAAACCTCCAACTTGCACAATGCAATTGCAGATCTTCATCAACACATTGGTGTTCATTATTTTTTGGATATTTAATCATTAAAGGCCCTTTCCCATTATTTAGGTTGTGATATTCTTGACAATATGCTATATTTAACATAACCAATAAGATAATAAAACTTGAAAGTACCATTTTTTGTTTTGAATTTGTTTCATGCAACCAAAGGATCAAAGTTGTTGCATGTAAATATACTCTGTTTTTATATGAATCCTTCGGGGGGGGGGGGGGGGTGTTGGAATACACATAGGTAGATTAGATTGTGTGTTCCATAAATTTTCGTTTCAATACTTGAAAAATTAGTGATAGTAAATTTATATATACCACTTGAAATACATGCAAAGAAAATGGAATTGTTCTTATCATGAAATACACAAATTGTAACATATACTATTCAAATTTTAATAATTGGAGTATATCGAGAGTCAGTCCCAAGATATAAGTCAACGGGTAAAAAACTAAATTGCAAAGTAATGACCGTCTCTCATCTTCATGCAACCGAGTAATGGACCATAGCTTTTGTTTTTTTCATCGATATACAGACTACTACTCATCCGAATTTTGACCCTCGTCACTCATCAGGATTTAAACTCATGACCTCCATTAAGGAGGCATGAGTCGATAATTATGGCAAGGCATATGGTTAAAATGGACCATAGTTAGTTACCCACTCAATATTTCGGCAAAAAAATCCGACTCCATACCCTCTCAACTTAATTTCCGAGCAGAACCTTCTAAAAAAGTTTTGTTCAACACCCCACCCGAAACTAACAACGAAATTATAACGAAACACAAAATCCTCCTCACGCCTTACCATCGCACACAGAGCTAATCAATCAGGTACCATTTATATTAATTATACACTCAATTTTATCATATTCTCTCATTTTAATTTTCAATTTAATGAACAAAATTGATTTTTTTTAATTGTTTGTGGATTTTGTGTTATTACTTATTACAGTTTCATCAGTACCAGATTGTCGGGAGGGGTTTGCCGACGGAAAGATGAGCATCCCAAGGTCCGAGCCAAATCCAAATTCTGTTAATTTTATTTTTTGATCTTTTTGATATATTTAATTGTATTTTGGATATTTTAATTTATTTAATTGAATAAGATTGTTGTGTGTATGAGTTTCTTACCTGTTTGTAATTGTAAATGTAGCTGATTTTGAAGGATTTGTGAACCTTAGTCTTAGTGACCTAAGATAGGCTGATTGTAGACGTCGTATGCATATAGTCAATCTAAGCTCATAATTCCTAAACCTTTGTTGTATTGATTTATTTCCTAAGATTAGATGTAAACAAATCAGTATCAATTATTCCCTAACTAACAGCCTCGCCAGTTTAGGTTTAATTTAGTATGTGATAAAACAAGTCTTCTATATATGTACATATGCTTAATGTGATAAAACAGCTTTAAACTCTTGTCTTCAGAATGGAAGTATCATCACCAATAAGAGAAAAGATTGAAGCAATTTCAGAAGATATCATCTTTGAACTTCTCTTGAGGCTTCCGGTTAAAACATTGTTACGTTTCAAATTGGTATGCAAAACCTGGCGCAATTTGATTATAAGTCAAAAGTTCAAATCCATGCATCACACTCTTGGTGCTGTATCTCAGACACTTATTTCTGTAAGAAAAAAACCCGAAGAAGAAGGGGGTAGTTTCGCGATGTGTTTCCACTCCAATGACAAATTAATGAGTGAGGTATCACCAGATTTAGAAATTCCTACAATTGGCAATCTTGTTGTAGTTGTTGGCTCTTGCAATGGAATCGTTTGCTATTACGATCGTTCTTCAACAATTTTCCTAAGCAATCCCGCAACAAGAGAATTCAGACAGTTGCCTCCTAGTTCCTTCCGATTCGAGAAATCGGGTTTAAGGTTCCCAGAATTTAAAGTTGGCTTTGGTTTTGACTCTTCAAATATTTATGATTTCAAAGTGATTTCTGTATTTTTTGTGGATAAGGAAATTAAAGCTGAGATGTTTACCTTGAGTTCTAACACTTGGAGGCAGCTTCAATGCGGGCATTTGAGTGGTGCACTTGGTGGGTATGTTTTGTTTTGCGCTAATTCGTTTCACTTTTTAATACAAAAGCCTGGAGATTCTGATGTGGGACAACGCGCCATTGCATGCTATGATATCCGCACTGAGTTGTTTAACACGCTGGACTTTCCCCCAAAACCACAAGATGATGAAGGGTCTTTTGGTATGTTGATGACATTTAAGGGATATCTATCATCAGTCTATTCATACTCTTTGCCTATGAATATGCTGGAAGAGAAGTCGATGGATATATGGGTAATGAAGGATTATGGTGTTGTAGATTCGTGGACGAAATTATATAGAATTAGACTGCCCGTGGCCATGGCGTTATGCTTTTGGATGGATGGACATCACTTGTTAATACTGCATTATATTATGAGGAAACTTGTTACATGCCATCTCAATAGTCTCGATCGTATTCTTGATGTAGAGAGTATCGAGACTTCTAGGTGGTTCCTTCGAGTTGTAGTTTATAAAGAGACTCTTGTTTCACTTATGTGACACAATTGTTCATTCTATAACCTTATTTTGACTTGATTGATTTTAATTTGCTTTGTGATCGTATTTTCTGGATATAGTTGTTGGATGTGTTGTTTTAGAACTATATTTCTTTGTATGATATCGTTAATTCTTGCCTACTTCCGAGTATTTTGAGGGGTTGTAAATTTGTAATATATCTACTAGCCTATTTCCAAGAAGCACCTTTTCGTCTTCTTCCTTAAAAAAATTATACGCTCATCTTAAGCGTCCCCGCTTGGCTAGCCCATCGCCCAACAGAGGAGGTAAATCGGGAATGTGTCTCTAGCGGTTCGGTACTCCACCTCAAGAGTGCCCAGACTCTGAGTAACCATCCACAAGCAGGTCCTCCCTTGAGCAGATGCAAATTTACTCATGCACCTGTCTTGGATCGAACCCACACACTTGTGAAGAAGCACGCTCTTATAGCGAAACCCATGACCATTTGAGCTATACCCCGTGGGCTTTTCGTCTTCTTCCTTGAGTAGTAACTAACGTCTGCTACCCCCAGGCCCCACCTCTAGAAAATGGATTGGGAGGAAAAGATGTTGGTATTAGAAGTAAGGGCAAAATCCAAGAGGATTGTCAATCATTCCAGAAATGCTCACTTAAGGAATGAACCGATGCAAGAAAGCCTGCCCTTTCACTTCATGACTGCAACAGAAGCTGTCAGAAAAGGGACAACAAAATCCTCCTTGGTGTCACTCAGGGCAATGAGCCTAAATGGTACATTACGGTGGCGGCCATTTATGGTGCTCATTCAACTATTAATGGAACCATCATTCACAAAGACAATGACAGTCACAACCTTGACTTGCAAAATATTTGTTCCGGGATTCTCACGGCTCTTCTTATCGCCAAGAGAATGAATAACCATAATATTTTTATGGGCAAATGGCTCCTGACATCACTCGCGTTTGAAAAAAAAGCCAGTTAGATCACTCATGTTTCAAAAACGCCAGTTTAATCACTAATGTTTAAAAAGTCACTCATTCGGGTCACTCCATCAGATTTTTGGAGGGTTTTTATGTCCAAACACATTTTTTCCTCTCATAAGCACCCAATTTAACTCTTATTAATACATTGACCTCAATCTTGAGATTACAATTTTTTCTGATTTCTTTTTTGATTTTTTCTAAATATTTTTCGGATTTTTTAATTTATTTTTCAATTTTTTCACGATTTCCTTTTTTTCTCAATTTTAAAAATCGAAAAAGAAATTAAAAAAAAACAAAAAAAATGAAAGAAAAAAACGAAATTAAAAAGAAAAACCTAAAAAGAAATCGAGAAAAAAACCAAAAAAAAATCGAAAATATTGAAAAAGAAATAAAAAAAGAAATCGAAAAAGAAACAGAGAAAAAATCGAAAACGAAACCGAGAAAAAATCCAAAAAGAAATCGAGAAAAAATATCAAAAAAGAAATCGAAAAAAATTGTAATATCAGGACTGGAGTCAATGTGTTAATAAGATTTAAATTGGATGCTTATGAGAGGAAAAAATGTGTTTGGACATAAATACCCTTCAAAAATCTGATGGAGTGACCCGAATGAGTGACTTTTTAAACATTAGTGATCTAACTGGCGTTTTTGAAACATGAGTGATCTAACTGGCTTTTTTTAAAAACGTGAGTGACGTCAGAAGCCATTTGCCCTATTTTTATTGTTACTAATAGTTTTATCTCGCAGGTTTGGTTATGGTACTTCCGTTCTCTCCATCAGGACAGGGACTTGATTATTTTGCTTAAAGAAGACTCAAGGAAGTGTTGTACCATCTTTTGGAAGCCGACAAATGCTGCATGTCATGAAACTCTTAGAAGCATTGTTATTAAGGATTTTAATTCTATAAACAATTCTATTATTTTGGATCTTGAATGTAGTGCCATCATTAGCCACAATACTTAATTATTTATGAAATAGTTTAATTATTAAAAAAATAAAAAAGTAAGGGCAAAATAGTTTTCTTAAGAAGTAGAATGCTACTCCCTCCGTTCTCCTTTACTTGTCTTTCTAGCCATGTGCACAATGATTAAGAAAAAATTAAAGATAACCAAAAAATACATTGGAAATGTAAAATGACAATCAATTGATACTATATAATTGGTTGGTTGATAAATTTATAGTAAAAGCTAATCAAAAAGTGCATTGAAAATGTAAATTTGTAATTAATTATGCTAGAAAGATAAGTATTTAAAAACAAAAATATGAGGCTAGAAGGAGAAGTAAAAGAGAACGGAGGGAATATAATTTTGCAGAAAAAAAAGTAAATTCAATTAAAGAGGGCAAAATATACTCCTCAGTCCTCACGCCTCATTATATTCACCATCGCATACACAGCTAATAATCAATCAGGAGAAGTGGTGGCATTCAAAGTAATCTCCATTTATATTAATTATGCACGCAATTTTATCATATTATCTCATTTTAATTTTCAATTTATTTATTAATTATTCTTTCGATTCTTGGACTAGGGAATTAGATCTAAGCTTATGGAGTAATTCCTAACCCTTTCTTGTATAGATTTATTAGCTAAAATTTGTAATAAACAAATCGGTATCAATTATTTTCTAATTAATAGCCTCATCAGAATGGAAGTATCATCAGCAACAAGAGAAAAGATTGGAGCAATTTCAGAAGATATTATCTTTGAACTTCTCTTGAGACTTCCGGTTAAAACATTGTTACGTTTCAAATTGGTATGTAAAACCTGGTGCAATTTGATTAGAAGTCAAAAGTTCAAATCCATGCATCACACTCTTGGTGCTGTATCTCAGAAACTTATTTCTGTAAGAAAAAAACCCGAAGAAGAAGGGGGTAATTTCGCGATGGGTTTTCGTTCCAATGACAAATTAATGAGTGACCTACCACCAGATTTAGAAATTCCTACAATTGGCAATCTTGTTGTAGTTGTTGGCTCTTGCAATGAAATCGTTTGCTATTACGATCGTTCTTCAACAATTTTTCTAAGCAATCCCGCAACAAGAGAATTCAGACAGTTGCCTCCTAGTTCCTTCCCATTCGAGAAATCGGGTTTAAGGTTCCCACAATTTAAAGTTGGCTTTGGTTTTGACTCTTCAAATATTTATGATTTCAAAGTGATTTCTGTATTTTGTGTGGATAAGGAAATTAAGGCTGAGATGTTTACTTTGAGTTCTAATACTTGGAGGCAGCTTCAATGGGGGCATTTGAGTGGTGCACTTGGTGGGTATGGTTTGTTTTGCGCTAATTCGTTTCACTTTTTAATGCAAAAGGCTGGAGATTCTCATGTGGGACAACTCGCTATTGCATGCTGTGATATCCGTAGTGAGCTGTTTAAAACGCTGGACTTTCCCCCGAAACCAAAAGATGATGAAGGGTCTTTTGGTATGTTAATGGAATTTAAGGGATATCTATCATCTGTCTATTCATACTCTTCGTCGGTGAATAGGCTGGAAGGGAAGTCGATGGATATTTGGGTAATGAAGGATTATGGTGTTGTAGATTCGTGGACGAAATTATATAGAATTAGACTGCCGGTGGCCATGGCATTATGTTTTTGGATGGATGGACATCACTTGTTACTACTGCATTATCTTAGGAGGAAACTTGTTACATGCCACCTCAATAGTATCGATGGTATTCTTGATGTAGAGACTGTCGAGACTTCTAGGTGTTACCTTCGAGTTGTAGTTTATAAAGAGACTCTTGTTTCAATCATGTGAGTATGTGACACAAGAATTTGAGCCTACAATTGTTCCTTCTAAACCTTATTTTGTCTTGATTGATTTTTAATTTGCTTTCTGGTCGTATTTTCTGGATATAGCTGTTGGATGTGTTGTTTTAGAACTATATATCATTGTATGATATCGTTAATTCTTGCCTGTTTCGAGTATTTTGAGGGGTTGTAATATATATCTAATTGCCTAATTCCTAGAAGCAACTTTTCGTCTTCCTCCTTGAGTAATAACTCACGTCTGCTACCCCAGGCACCACCTCTCTAGAAATTCATGCGGCGCTGCCAACTTGTGTGGCTAACTGTGTTCTCGGTAAACTGATAGACATCGGGTTAATATAACAGCCCGCAAACCAAACTAGGCAGGCCTTATGTGATAAACTCGATAAAGAAAATGTTAGTAGGAAAAAGCAAGTTCGTAAAGGGATCTCTTATGAGCTCGTTATTCGATCTTCTTCCACTGTTCGTTGTTGAGTTCTCTTTGGCAGATGAATCATAAGCTTTTACATTTGGATATCAGAGAACACCATCTATTGCTCACTGTTACCATCTATTGTTCATTTATAGCATGCTCAAAGAATCAACCACTCGAGGAACGAAGACGATAGAAGTTGAAGAGGAGGAGATCTCATACCAAGATTTGAACAAATGTTAATGCTGCAGTTGGGCACCAGACAACAAATGTTAAAGGCTATTTTTTCAAGTATGATTGCAGCATAATTATATGGTTATGAGTTACAAGCTAGGCAGCGAGTCTGAGTCTAATTAGAACTTTAATTGCTCTCACCACTCTGCCAGTGTGTGGTTATATTACCCTACTCCGTTAATCTTGTGCTAAACACATGTTTAATTTTAACACCTACTTAACGGTACTTTTGACGGTGACATCAACTAGGAAACGTTTTTTAAAACATGAAAGCTTGACTGGAATCATATGGAATATAGGTGATTGATTGAAAACATCCTTTAACTATATAAACATGTCGGAAATATCATTATAAAAATAAATTTGAAATTGAATGCAAAAACTGACATCCTAGTTGGTTTTTTAAAATATCATCATGTGATTTATGCACATGAATACAACTAGTGCAAATTCATCTCCAGAATTCTAAAATAGAATGGTGTGAATGGATGACCTAATAATTTGAACGTCGAGTGTTATGATAGAGTCTGTTCATGTATTATTTTATTTAGGTGGTAATATAATTTATGGCCATAATTTATACATATAATAGTATATTTTATATTAAAGAGCATTCAAAATTAATTATAAGACATTATATCATGTGAAAGTTCATAAATCTTTATATTTTACTAAAGAAATAAAATATAGCATCTATATTTGAATAAGTACAAATATTAGTGGTCTCAGCAGCCCATTACTATACTTCTTCTATTATAAATAGTTTGTTCTATTTTTTATGATCTTAGCCCTTGTACTATATTTCACTATTTTGTTATGAATATAATGTTTTTTTATTAATGTTAATTGTGCTTGCGTTGCTAATATTTTCTTTGTTAATCCAATTAAACATGAAATTTATATAATTGAGGTAGCTTATTGGTAGACTCGATGAAAGTTAGCCAAGTTTAAGGTTCGCTTAGTCACCAAGTCAAGCCCAATAATTTTCCACATGTACAACGTTGTCAACAGACAAATATGCATTACCTGATAAGTACTACTCGAATTGTTACTTCATACCCTAAACAATTGAGTAACTCACTCAGTATTCAACAAAAAAACCCACTTAATACCCTCTCAACTAATTTTCGAGCAGGACCGAGTTAAAACTTGCTCAACACCCAAAACAATAATGTAATTATTTGATTCGATAAAGTATCTAACTAACGGGTTACCCGTACCCACTCCAACCCAACCACTACTCGACTCTAACCGCAACCAATACAGGTACTACGGGCCAGATTAAATGTCCAATAAGGATAGGGTTTCAAGTGGGTGGACTCATATATAAGGAAACACAAAACCCTCTCACGCCTCATTCACCATCGGACACAGAGCTAATCAATCAGGAGAAATGGTGGCATTCAAAGTAATCACCATTTATATTAATTATAGAATCAATTTTATCATATTATCTCATTTTAATTTTCATTTTAATGAACGAAATTGATTTTTTAATTGTTTGTGGATTTTGTATTATTACAGTTTCATCAGTACCAGGTTGTCGGAAGGGGTTTGCCGACGGAGAAAGATGAGCATCCCAAGATCTTCCGCATGAAGCTCTGGGCTACCAACGAGGTTCGAGCCAAATCCAAGTTCTGGTAATCATCTTTTGTGATCTCTTAATATATTTTATTGTATTTTGGATATTATAATTCATTTATTTGAATAAGATTGTGCATATTATTTTCTTATCCGTTTGTAATTGCAATGAATGTAGCTGATTTTGAATGATTTGCGAACCTGTGTCTTAGTGAACTAACGTAAGGCTGATTGTAGATGTGGTATGCATATACTCCATCGTATTTTGTGGGATAACATGAAAATAGTCTCTTCCAAGAATCATAGCCACAAAATAATGAAAATGTGCACAATGATCTTCGTATATCGATTAAAGTTGCAGAATGTATCTTGATTCAAGGACATAGCTAAATTAGCATAAACAGTGTGCTTCCGGAGAATACGAACGGAACATAGGATATATTTTAAAAAGATTGTCTTAGTATGTTGAGAAGATACTATATTTTGCTTGGGATGAAGGAATATCACTTAGTGTTCCGTTTTATTTAGAAGAATATGGTATGCTAATTGCAGATCTAAATGGCTTCGTTCTTAAAAAAATTGGTTTTCTGTGAGGTTTTAATCTGCATATCCATGCATCATTGTCCTACTTTATGCGTTTTCGAAATTAAGTTTTGTTTTAAGCACTTTGTTCTGTGTGTTTTATGGTTTCTTGTGCTGATATGCTTGTTTACAGTAGTTTCTTTGCAAAATTGTGATTACATCATCTTTTTATCATGACCCTTTTTAACTCTTTATGTGTGTGTGATTGCTCGACCTATTAGGTACTTTCTAAGGAAGCTTAAGAAGGTGAAGAAGAGCAATGGACAGATCCTTGCCATCAATGAGGTATTTGGCTGTGTTCACTTTTTTTAAGATGGCAACATGTTCTGTATTATCTATTGTCCTAACTTTGATATATGGCCTGCTATTGTTAGCGTGTTTGATCATCAATATTAAAGGTGTCATAACATATGTTATCAAGGTCCGTTGAAGGAATTTGAGACTGGTTATATAAACTATCCCTCTGTCCCAAGAAAGATATATGTACAATTTTGAATTTTAGTGGTTGACTAATTGAATTTTGACTCAATATTTTTTAATAGATGGTGTATGATATTTTGCAAATGATGACATTTCAATATAATTTACTATTGTCATCATACTTCTATTCAAATCAATGTTATGTATGATATATGTACAATTTTGAATTTTAGTGGTTGACTAATTGAATTTTGACTCAATATTTTTTAATAGATGGTGTATGATATTTTGCAAATGATGACATTTCAATATAATTTACTATTGTCATCATACTTCTATTCAAATCAATGTTATGTATGTGTATTTGGGCTACAAAGTTCATATATTTTATCAATGAAAATTGAATGAACAATCTTCATGTGATGGAGACAAGATCTGATGAGTGCGAACGGGAGCACCAATTGCTAGAGAGGCGTACACTATTGAAGTATATCTTTATGTTTATGTCCATCTCAGTGAACTTATCTCTAAATGTAAATCATAGCGTGTCTATTGATTGTAACTATGTTTCTTGTTATGCATGAGTGCTCGACTAATAGTGGCTTGTTTCCTTTCTGTCAGCGGGCACATCCTTATTCATTTGTGTAACAATGATATTTGTATGTTATTTTGTTTCCTAAACTTGTAAGTCACTTTTTTGCAGATCTTCGAGAAGAATCCAACAACAATCAAGAACTATGGCATCTGGCTTCGTTACCAAAGCAGAACAGGATATCACAATATGTACAAGGAATACCGTGACACCACACTTAATGGTGGCATCGAACAAATGTACACCGAGATGGCCTCAAGACACAGGGTCCGTTCTCACTGCATCCAGATTATCAAGACGGCCACTATCCCTGCCAAGCTATGCAAAAGGGACAGTGTCAAACAGTTCCATAACTCGAAGATCAAGTTCCCTCTAGTGTTCAAGAAGGTCAGACCCCCAAGCAGGAAGCTGAAGACTACTTACAAGGCATCCAAGCCTAATATGTTTGTTTAAGGCTGGTCAGTTGCAACAGGACATCATATCTGAATTTTGGTTTACTGGAAGATTCCAGGTGTATGGATATCTTAATTTTGTTGGCGATGAATGTTCGGATTCCAAATTTAGAGTATCAGATTCAGACCTTTGTATCCGTTTCTGGGTTAAGTTCTTTATTACAACTAAATTATGTTATGTTTCATGCTGGATTTAGATTTTGCAATGATTCATATATTTTCAAAGTGTCCTTTAAATCATTTATCATTTCATATTACTTGTAATCAAAATTTAAGCCACATTTAATTTGAACTTTCATAGCTCACTAAGACGAGTAATTAGCCAACCTCATCTAGTATGATAGACTATTTGGTTTGGAATTATGACTAGTAATTAGTGGAATTAAGCTATCGAGGCAAAATTGATGTATTTGCGAAGTAATAAATATTACAATCAGAACATTTCCTTCAACTGTCTTCTTAAGTACCCATTGGCGGCAAATTAATTCCTTCAACACTATACTATACACACACCAGAAGTGTTAGAAGTAAATTATTATTTTGCTCCAAAATTCTACTATTATGGTGTATGTATAATGTATCAAACGAGAAATTTGGCAGATTAGTATCGTCAACGCACATATATGTCAAAAAATACGATATTTCTTTTCACTTTAATAATATCATTTTTTTCACGTAAAATGATTATTTTTGACAAATATGATGTTAATCTGTCAAATTTCTCCGAATTAGAACCACTAACTACAATTTTCAACAAAAAAGACTTTGACCAACAACACTTCAAACAGAAAAGATGATAACAAAAATGATTTGATCTAAATTTTAACAATTTATATAGTACTATATATAATTAATTGATAAAATATTATTAATTAAATTTAACAATACTAATAAGAAAATGACTTTTGAGAGAATCTAGAGATAAAAATTGATACTTAGAAACAAGAACAGAGTGACAGACAACACTATATAATTATGAAATAAATTATTGGCGGCCAATTATGACAATCACTGTAACTGAGTCAACTATCATAATATAGAGACTGAATTGGAAATTTGAATTGTACTCTTATCTAATTTGGTACACCAATTACTTTATTTTAATTTGTGGGGGAACCAGTGATAACACCATGTATTACTATTATTTTCTACATATTCAATTGATCATATGAGATATACATTATTCAATCTTTGATTGGATCATTGTAACAACTCTCACGTGTCACGTGTGAACGTTCAAGTATGTATATGAATTTAAAGTTTTGACCATATTATTTTTTATTGGTTAACGAAAATTTATAATTAATTTTTTAAAATTTGATTCTTAAAATAAAACCTGATCAAATAATTTGGGATGAAGGAGTACTTAAGTTGATCCTAAACATGCAATCAGGTTTTATAAAGGAGGTCTGCAATTATTATTTATTAAATATGTTACGAAATTATATTAGTGAGATCAATTATACTTTTATCATTAAGGTACCCTACATAATATGAAAAGCAAGACAAAAAATCTTATTTAAATTTTAGACACCCACCATAAAATAAGGTCTTGAAGGTCTTGAAGGTACCTACATGGAAGAAAACAAGACCAATAAAATGAGTATTGGGAAGCCAAGATTAGCTGTAACATCTATATTTTTTGCAGTTTGATATGTTTCATTGTGCAGACGGCTAACGATTGGTTCAACTTATATTATCATTACAGTATCACTTATTTTCAGAAGAAAAAAAAAGTTATTTGTTGTTTTCCTTTCTTTGACTCTGTGCAATTGGTTTCGGGCGGCAAACATTCATGCACACCTCTATTTCAATCGAACAAACCATGTACGTACGTTACACAATGGTTACTTTATTCAAACTTATTTTCATATACGAATCTATAACAAAATTATTCTGATTATTAAATTTATCAATTTTTTAATAATATAATTAAAGATAATTGAAGGTTAAAACGGTTTACTTCAATATATGAGAAATACAATTATTTTTCTCATAACACTAACTTCTCATGAATCATGATGGTATGATTGACTAAAAATATGATTTGTGGATAGTTGAGTGTAGGTCTCAATGTCTCATTATCTAAAGTTGGATATATGTAAGGTTGTGTGTTAGAGTTTATCAATTAAATCATTTTAATAATATAAACAATAATTCGACTTAGAGATTTAGAATATATAAATGCAATCACAATCTTCTCCACCTCACCAAAATCATCAGTATATCTATCAATCTATCATCTATACTAAAGAATATGCACTTTATTAATTATATTAGGCTTAATTTTATCAATGATTAACTATTTTAAAGTCTCAACTTAGTTTCATCAAATCGTCATCAAATACGTTACCTCATCTCCTAATATTTATACAACATGATAAATTGATAATGACATGTTTATTTACTTGATGAAAGTTTAGCTGAACAATAATTATAAAGGTTTTAAAAATCATTACTTAAGAGATGGCACTTGTACACGTGTCACCTTCGGATGGGATGATACTCATATGAGATCCCATTGTAAGATGATAGACTATATTTTCATGGATTTGACTATATAAATTTTGTTAGTTTGAAAGATAAACTAAACTAATTATAGGAAATCGATTATGATTTATGAACATCATCTTTCAAATTAATCGAAGTACATATGCGAAATTTAGATTTTGTGTCATTTTCTTTAAGTTACTATCGTTTAGTGATAGCTGATTCAAATTTATATTTTATTAAGACAGGTCTTTAACGTTTCTAAGATTTAAGTTCCTCCAATATTGTACTCCTTCTGTACCTAAATAATTGGTACATTTTGACTTTACATTGTCAAACTTTAAAAACGTTGATAAATAATTATCATTCACCAATAAGAAATAATATAGTCATATGATATCTTGTTAGATTCGTCTCAATATATATTTTTTGAACTACCAACTTGTTATAATTTTTTCATATATAGCATAGAAGATATTTATGTTTGAAATCGTGTTTTGTTGATCATGAAAAGTCAAAATGTACTAATTATTTACGGATGGAGGGGAGTATATTGATTGATGTAAGTATCAATTTATGAATCTCAAAGTCATCTAATTAAATTATCACCAAACATAAACATCATTCTTGGTTTTTGCAAAGAATCTTGATCATTGAATCACATGTATTCATCACACTTTTTTTTGAAGATTACAAATCATCAATGCATTTTGACCCCAATTTGCCACCTCACCCAAACCAACCAATGCAAGAAACCCCCAACCCCCTCCCCCTTACAACACAACCAATCCCCACAAAGATAATCTTAAATATTGAAAATAAACCAAGAATAAGAATAGCAAATAAAATTTGTCCACCAAGAAACCAATTATTAGTCTTCTCATGAAAAACATGGAAACTTATTGCACCTTTGTGATAAGAACACCTTGCAATCATCTTTTGGAACAATTGTTGGAACATAAGCAATCTCATCACAACCGTTGGATCTCTCCCTCTTGAAGTCAACCAAGCTCACAAACATTGCAATGAACAACATCAAATGGTTTATTGCATACCTCTGCCCCACACATTGGTGGGCCCCTGCTCCAAAAGCTAGATAATTCCTCTTGTAGACTTTGTCTTCTTGCCTATCTTCCATGAACCGGTCCGGGTCAAACCGGTCCGGTTCAGTGAACCCCTGAAATGATGAATCGAAAACCGATGGGAACACTATAGTCCCCTTTGGGACAACATAATCTTCGGTCAACTGAAAGTCAACGCCGGCAATGTGGGGTACCATAGTGGCCGGAGCTCGATACCTAACGACTTCACGCGCCACCGCCCCCACATACTTCATTTGGATCAATTGCTCGGCCGTTATTGGAGTGTTCGACTCGGGGGACCAAATAGCACCAACTTCTTTTCGTACCTTCAATAATATAATAAATCTTATATAAAGTGACACATTAGTTAATATTAATAAAAATATAAAAATTTAAGACGACATAACCGCAATTCTTTAATATAAATGTACAATCATATCTTCAATAGTTAAAAAAGTTATTTTCAAGAATTTAGTTTCGAAGTATCCCTATTTGAATTTTAAAGGTGGGGAGAGTAATCTTTTAGGGTCGAGGGAATAAAGTTTACGTCAAAATAAAATTTACACCATCCGATTTTATTTTTCAATAATAAACGTCTATATTCCCTCCTCGAATCCAATACATACCTTTTCAAGAACATGAGGGTGTGAATCCAACAAAGTAATCGACCACAACAAAGATGAAGTTGAAGCATCTTGAGCTGCAAACAAGAAGTCAAACAAATGGCCTCCAATCTCTTGATGGGTATATCTAGAAGGTTGTTTTTCTCCATTTTCTTGAGCTTCTTGAGCTTCTCTCAATGTTTCATGCATCCAGAAATCAATCAAGCATGTTGGTTCATCTCCAAGTGCCATCTTAGCTTCACTTTCTTGAGCACAAATTGAAAGTGTATCAACCAATCTCTCAACTGCTAGCCTAGCGTTTCTGAAAGCGAAACCAGGCAAATCAACTGGAAGTTTCATCAACCCCACGTTGAAGAAGTTGTAATCTTTGTTGAACCTTTCACGTGACTCTCCACCTAAATATGGCCCTGCAAATAGACAGTATTGAGTCAAAACATTTTTCGAACATCAGGGTTCGGTTCGGTTCTGTTCTTGTCGAGGTTGGAACTAAGGACTGATTAGAGTTCTTGGTGGCTCGATTCGAATGGTTTGAAGTTCGAGTGGAAAATTTGAATTTCATGGTAAACGAGAAAAAAACACAAATTTATATAACTGGAGCATAATTGAGCCTTAGACTCGAACTGAGCCTCGAATCGAACTATTTGACTTGAATCAAGCTTTCGGGTTCTTTTACATGCATACCTGCAAATACGGTTTGAGATGTTTCCAAGTTCATATCTCTGCAGAGTATCCTCAAAGGGATTGATTTCGAGGAGTTCTCGTCGATTGACTTCCCAAGCCAATATTTGAGGTGTTTCAAAATGATGTCCTGTTGGATTTTAGTATAGGTAGCAAGAGCTTTTGGAGTGAAATTGGGAGCTATACGACGACGTAAATCCTTGTGTTCTTGACCAAACATGTAGATTAAATTGTGCTCACCAAATAGTTTTTTCCCAAAAGGGTGGCCTATGAGGTGGAAAGCATCAGGCTTAACATTGGAGAAAATCTTGTGTGAAAGTTCAGTTGAATATATGTAAAGAATGAATTTTCCAATTATGTAATTGGCTGAAATTCCTAGAGGGGTAGATTTTGCCATGGATGATTGAAGGTTCCAGAATTTTGTGGGGTTGATCACCATGTAAATTGCATTACCTATAAAAGGGAGGACAAAAGTTGGACCAGGAAGAAATTTCTTCTTCTTCATGTAATAAATCTGTTCAAGAAGAAGAAATAATACTATGAGAGAAACTAAGTATGGTATGTATGGGGAGAAACTTGACCATAAAGAAACCATTTTTTTGTTGCTGTTTGATTGTTTATTTGTTGGTTTTTTGTGGTGAAGGGGATGATTATGGGAGATGGGTATTTGAAGGAATAGAGCAGAAATGGAGATGGAATATATAGCAGTGAAGAAATGGTCAAAAAATGGAGAAAGTTGGTCAATATAAGGCAGAGAAAAGTTGTGTAGTTGTAAGAACTGAGAAAAAGGGGATTGGAAGACCAATTCTGAATCTTCTTGTAGACAGTGCTGCACAGATATCAGTTATGTGAATTTGTTTTTTGTTACAGGGTCGAAAAGTATGATCGTTTGATCGAAATCGTGATATGAATAAATGTTACGGATGAATCAAATTCGTCCTCGAGGTAGTACTTGTTATCGGTTATTCATGAGTGTTTAACCTTGACGGGGCGGGCGGGGGTGATTTGAAGGAGTGGTTTTTTTATGGTGGTTAGTGATGACCAAAATCCAGCTATGAATATGACAAGGTGATGTGAGATTCTTGACATGAAAAAAGACAAGCATATGTAGAGGGAACTTTTACCTTTTTTGAGGGTTTGTTTTGATTAAATTTAGCCCATACAGTTTTTTTACATGAAGGCACAACAACTGGAGATGTTAGATTAGGACATTTCAAGAAACATGATATTTATGTCTTAATCATATAAATAGTCTTGAA